>JAOQGH010000011.1:2970111-3004100 GCA_025769975.1 Gallinago jamesoni | reverse complement strand
CTCCAGGCTGAACCCCCCCAACTCTCTCAGCCCCCCCTCCCAGCAGAGGGGCTCCAGCCCTCCCAGCATCTCCGTGGTCTCCCCTGGCCCCACTCCAACAGCTCCATGTCCTTCTGCTGTTGGTGGCCCCGGAGCTGGAGGCAGCACTGGGGGATGTGTGTGTCTCTTGGATTTGTGCATCACCCCTTCGCTGGCAAAGCCGCAGTCACGCCTGATCTCGGGGGAGAGAGATGTTATAGATGACCCCAGGAGCCTGACGTCCCTCTCACTGGCCAAGTTCTTTGGACAGCCCAACCCCTCCTCACACCCACACGCTGGTGGCAGCTTTACCCCACGCCAAAAGCTGCTTCCTGAGCAGCCCTGAGCACTCGCTGTCACCAAAGAGAAACCAAGCGGTGGCCGCTCCGTGGCGGAGGGTCTGGTGATGCTGCTGGAGTTGTGGCCCCTTCCTTCCGAAGGCTGGCCTCGAAAATGAAAGCAGGCTCCTCGCTTTCGCTTCCTCTGTCCTGCTGGCCTCACTTCCCCATTCCCTCACTTCGGCAGAAAGCATTTTTAACACCATCAGATGATTTTTGTGTAGGAGAGAGAGAAAAAAACCCCTACAAAGCCAGCTTTTAAATGTTGGCCTTTCAGTTAAAAAGAGAATATTAAGCAAGAAGGTTCCGTTTCTCTCCTTTTCTCCCCCAAAAAATGAAATTTGGGCTTTTGTCTAAAGGCAGCAGCGCTCAGAAGTTTCCTTTGCACAGAAAACTCCCGTTGATGGGGCAGAAATGGAGAGAGCCTGTGCCAGCCTGGGAGGTGTGAGCTCTCCAGCCTGCCCTACCGTGGGTTTTCCGATTCTGAGGACCAACCACCAGGTTAGATATTCCCCAAAAAGGCTGCAGGAACCCGACCTGGGCTCCACCGCTCGGGGAAGGGAAGAGACTCTGATGAGGATCCGCTCGGTGTCGGGGAGGAATGTTTGATGCCGCTCCCTTCCACGGGACCGGTGCCGCGCACCACGCAGTGAGCTCCTGCTCCCCCGAGGGACGCCGGGCTGGGCAGCAGGGAAACCCTCCCGGTGACACACGTGGGAAGGGGTTTTTATTCCACTGCTTTATTTTATCTGCCCGACACATCTCAAAGGTGGCACACCCTGCACAAAGGACAGTGCCCGCTTTCCCAGGGCGCACCAGGAGAAGCAGCGCTGCAGAAACCCCGGCTTAAAGCATCTCAGAATGAGCAGCTTCTGTAAAACAGATTAAAAAAAAAAAAAAGAAAAAAAAAAAAGAGAGACCAAGCCTCAAACATTATCTCTTTGTCCCTAACGTTGAGCTGAAATCCAGCTGATTTTATGATGAGCTCTCGTCTCGCTCCACCGTGGATGGAACCCTCCTTTCTGATCCATCCATGCCCTGCGCAGACCTTTTGGGCAACGCACACACAATCCTGTTTCTGAGCAGACACGGTGACTTCTTACTGCGACACCTTCGCTTCACACCTCCACCCTGAAGCACAAGGGCTGTCCTTTCTCATCCCAGCCACCGGCGGCCTCCCCTCACCCTTGCCTGACCCAGCTATCGGTGTGGATGGGGTTAGTGGGATTCAGGATGTTCAGACCTCTCAGTTGGGGGGGTAAGATTTAACGATGTAAATACCCATGACGAGAAGGAGGGCGGCAGGTTTTCGGCGTTATCTAGCTGCCGATTGTCATTACATCTTTTTTTTTTTTATTCAAAATTTCGGATGGCCAGACGCCAGCCATCGCCTTGGAGGGCGGGGGAAGCATCCTGCGCTCCCCCTGCTGAGGCTGAACCGCACTGCAGAGCGGCTCCGCGCAGCGACAGCCCACGCCAGCCAGGGCCAGCGATGGTCCAGAGGGACGTGGAAACACGAGGGCTGGGCTCCCAGAGAAGCCTCCGGCATCTTGGGGGGCGAAGCAAGAGCCAGGGAGACAGATACCACCGGCAACCTACTGGAGGGTGCTGCACAGAGCTTGTGCGCGGTGGAGACCAGCTACTTAAAGTTCCTTTCAAGCCGTGACAGGTCCTTGTTGGGGCTTCTTTCTGCTGCTCCAGCTCGGTGAAAGCCCCGCAGCATCTCCAGGGGAAAATACCCCCAGCAGAGGAGCCAGAGAAGCCGGAGCAGAGCACACTGTGGCTCTCCTGGGCTCCGAGCGATGCAGCCAGAGCTCAGGAACAGCAGATTTAACAGCAGCCCAAGGGCTGTTCCAGGGTGTTTTGATGATGCTCCAACCCTTAACCTGGAGCACAGAAGACAGCACAAGCCTTAATCCAAAGCACAGAGGATGGCACACCGCCACCCCTGCTTCCTCTCCTCCAAAGAGGAGGATCCAGTCCTGCCACCACAGAAACAACAGGACCGAGGAGCAACAAATAACCTCTATTTATTGAAACACACCCCACAACCTTCTTCTGCATTTCCACACAAGTTACCAACCTGCCGTTTAGCTCAAGAAAGGACATTTTCTGGAGCCTAAAAATTCAAGCCAACGGATTCATTTAATAAAAAAAACCTTGTTTTTGGGACAAAAAATTAAAAAAAGGAGTAAGAATCCATATCCCTCCATACCATCCAGATGTCCAGTTCTGGACAAGGCACAGAGCACTGGGCAGAGATCAGCATCAGAAGACCAAGTGAGATGACAGCAAACCGTGCCAGCATTTCCTGGATATAACGCAATACACCCACACCCGAGCAGGATTAATTCCAGAAGAACATTGCTCCTGGATTTGACTTTTCTATTCTAATAAAAAGAGCCACAGTAGTGCAGCACAGCCAACCTCTGGAGAGATTTTAAATGATATTTGCTTCAGAACTGGATTTAGAGAGGAAACACCTTAAGTCACCTTCCCCCGAGCCGCACTGAAATGACCAGAAATGAAGGAGGCAGCAGAGATTTTCAGCTGCGTTTCTTTTGAGTGATGGGCAGTGGTTTATGGCTGAAGGTTCTTGCCTTCAGCCCAAGCCTCCGGAGCCTTCCCTCTCCCAGCCGCTGCTCAGCCACCACCACCCAACAGGAACGGTGAAGGTTCAAATCAGGACCGCAGACTCCGGAGTGATGGAAATCTGAGTTATTACAGAGTTACTTACTTGTATGAGGGGTGAGTCGGGGGGAGCCCGGGGGAAAAGCTGCCACCACACAGGCTCAGGACGTGAATCTGGAGAATAAATCCTATGAAGAGCGATGGAAGGAGCTGGGACTGTTCAGTTTGAGGAAGAGAAGGCTGAGGGGAGACCTCATCACTCTCTGCAACTACTTGAAAGGACACTGTAGAGAGGTTGGTGTTGGTTTCTTCTCCCAGGTAATTAGCCACAGAACAAGAGGGAATGGCTTCAAGCTGCAACAGGGTGGGTTTAAACTGGCTGTTAGGAAACAATTCTTGAGAGAAAGAGTGGTCAGAGACTGGAAGAGGCTGCCCAGGGAGGGGGTTGAGTCCCCGTCCCTGGATGTGTTGAAGAGTGGTTTAGATGTGGGGTTGAGGGATATGGTGTAGGGAGAACTTTGTGGAGTGGGGTTGGTGGTTGGACTCGATGATCCCAAGGGTCTTTTCCAACCTGAATGACTCTGTGTTTCTATAAATCTCACATCCATAAAGCAAACGAACACCCCCAGCAGAATGAGTGCATCAGCTTTGGGAAGGAGCTCCTCAAGTAAAGGTAACTGAGAATTTCTAAGCTCCTCCTTCAGCAAGAGCGGGATTTTCAGATCCTGACACACACCAGGAGGGTGTTGGGAACCAGCAGGAGGTGGTTATTTCTAGTTCCACATGACAATTTTTCGTTCTGGGACAACTTCAGTTGTCTGGTTCTCATCTGTCCTGGAAAAGCACACCACATGTGCTCGTTTCATGTGCAGGGCTTTCTATTGCATCAGCTTCTTAACCCATTTATTCTTATTTGTTCCTATTTGACATCAACAAATATTGCAGTATTTAATTGACATAGCAACTGGCTATACCATGGCCTGGGAAAAGGCGGTTCGAGGGAAGGTTGTGGTCAGGGACGGGGAAGGACAGCACCCCAAGGGACCACGGTGGCATTCACATCGCTGCTTAAGTGAGTGTGACACCGAGGACCGGGAGCTGCATAAACAGACAGAGCAGCACCAGGAAAAAATGAGCATTTCAGCAAGTAGCATAGACGAATTTTATAGGAGTACTATTTCTGTCCTTCCCTAAGATAGTTTGCTAAAATAAAGCTTGAAAATATTTGGAGATGTGGTTACTCATTCCCTTTCCCTACTCTGGGACAGCGAAGCTTATCCTGTCCCAAACCCTCAGTACGCTCAGCGCAGGAATGCCCAGTTTCCTGCACTCCTGCTGGGAGGATTCAGTTCTGGAAGGGAGCTCATGGGATCACCCATTTGTCTGAAGTCCAGAGACCTTAATTCTCCTATTTTTTTTTTGCTTTCTAAAATGACAACACATTCAAAGGAGAAACAACTCAGAAACCTTTAACTGGGGGGCTTTGAGCAGTCCAGTCTAGAGGGAGGTGTCCCTGCCCAGGGCAGGGGGGTGGAACAAGATGATTATAGAACCACAGAATGGTTTGGGTTGGAAGGGACCTAAAGATCATCACCCAAAAGGGACCTTTAAGGTCCTTTCCAACCTAAACCATTCCATGATTCTGTAACAGTTTCCAGTTATTTGGAGTAAATATATTTTCAAGGAGCTTGAGCTTCACAAGCGAGAGCTGGAGTCACCCCCTTAACACACTGCTCCAGGGTATTCCCCAGAGCTCCCATCTGAAGAAAAACACAGCAAGAAATCAGAGATCGTGACACTGACCATGGCCCTGCTCCATGGCACACCTCCTGGCCCTCCTACCAAGTGCCTTCTTCCCACCTGATGACCATCGTTAAGCGCTGATGAATCTAGAACATTTACAGACCAAGACCTGGAGTAAAGAACTCGTCACCACCAGCAAAATCTAAACGCAAACCTCAGCTCCTGCTCTCCATCAGTAAGATCTTCACCCGAAGAGCCAATAAACCGGCCCAGCTACCCTCCTGCGAGGTGAAATGAAGATGGTGCTATTTTTACCCACTAACGAGAGGGATGGAGCCATTCTGCCTCTTCCCTTTGGAGAGTGAAAATGGATGAACATGACCTTCCCCAGAGGCAGCCTTGCAGAGGACACACACTTACCCCATCCAAGAACCAACACTTCACCAACAGGACACCTCTCCATCTGTCCCCGAGAATAAATTCCGGACAGGAAAAATCTCCTCCTTCAGTTGAAGTCCTTGGTTAGAAGGAAAACGAGTTAATTGTCTTATTCTCTTATTTTGAGGCAACATTTACATAGGAAGTAAGAGACACTGCACTGCAAACCACCACCAAAAAAGGGCTTTCATATAAATGATAATTTTATTGTAAATAAAACGATACATTGGCCTGGCTTTGCACTGCAAGCCCCCGGTCGGTAAATATAGACTACTGGTTCAAGGTCTTCTGCACAATCCAGGTTAAAGCAATTTCTCCCTACTCTGCACAGTTTGTGTCAAACAATAAAGTCCTTTTCTTCATTTCTGGACTGCACCGTGGGTACGTCTGCCCTCTCTAACTGTGAAATCCAGAGCTGCCCAGTGAGATTTGCTTCTAAACAAGACTGGAGTTTAAAGACCCGAAGCCCAAACTCTATTAAACCTATTTTTTTTTTTTGTTTGTTTCTGAAAATTAAAGACAGACTGAATACTCCCGGCTCCAAGGGCAGGCACCAAGGCAGCAGCCACAGGACTTTTTAAGGATTGAAATATATAAAACCTTTCCATCCAGCAGCTATTAACCTAAGCACCAATCACTGGGATCTCATCCAGCCTCCTGTACAGCTCCAGAGAGCTCCAGAGCTTTACAGCAGGGCTGTACATATTTACTGAGGTTTCACAAGTTCTCCTGGCTCTCTGGGGACTTGGAAATAACATGTGGCACCTGAGCAGGTACCAATTTCCCCCTCAGTCAATTTGTTTTGGTAATTAACGGCAATGGGAACCGTTTGGAGCATCTTCAAGTCCTTTGGAATACTACTCCAAAAATATGAATAAAAAATATAAAATAAAATAATCAAATTGCTGCAACCTACTGCCACTAGAACAGGCAAAGATCAGGTTTACTGGAGAACAAGCAAATAACCTGGAATGCACAGAATCGTCACACCGAGCCCAAAATGCCACTAGTTTGTTTCCTGACAAGCTCAGGGACAGTCGAATCCCCCATTCCCCCACGGTACTCTCTGATGGGAATCTCAGACTTTCTCCTGCTCACAGCTCCAACTGTTTCAGGATAATGAGACTCCTAGAAGATATTTTTCTTCACATAGAATATTCTCCATTTCTGCAGCACCTTCCATCAAGGATCCCATACATGCTCTATATATCCTTGCCTGGAAGGATTGGCAGAAAACGCAAAGTGACATTTGGAAGGGACACAATAGCTTATTGCGAGCCTGGCACTCTTCCTTCACTCTCTCTAAATGAGTTTATTCCCAGTTTTTTTTTCAAATTCTGCCAGGATAAAGAGGCCAGATGTAATTCAATAGAGAGATATAATTCCATTTATGTCCACTTGAAACTTTTTTGCTGCCAGGGCCGTGTTAAGAGACTGCAGTATAAATGCTGGCCCCAACATTCCCCAATTCTCCCATTCCTAAGTCATTCCCCATGTCTTAGGAACCCAGATCTTCCTTTTCCACGATCAAGAGGGCTGTGAGGAAACAAAGAACGCATTTTGGCTCGGCTCCACTTGTTATAAACCATCAGCAAATTCTCTGCAAAACCAGCTGCTTTTCTTTTTTTTCCTTTGTAAATTCATAAAGGCGTCAAATTTATTCCCGTCCTCCCCCCTACCCCGTAACAGTCGAGTCGATATATATAAAATTCACCAAATATGATCTTTTACGATATAAATTAAAAAAAAAAAAAAAAGTATGAGGCATCACCGTTTACATGATGTAAAAAGAGCTAAAAAGGAGCGATATAAACTACATTCATAAAAGTGCATCTCCAAACATACAAGTAATGCTTTGGCTTGTTCCTGTGCCGAATGGGTGGCATTGGGTCAGGTACTGGGATACGAGAAGTCCAAGCTGGCACCCCGTGTTCTCTGTCACTGTACAATCGCTAATTACTTTCATTACTACGGACTGGAGTACAAGCGTATACACAGAGTAGGCACATTTCAGCGTAGGTGGTGGGAAGGACCAGAAGCTCTGGCGGGGAGAGGACGGAGCCCATCAGCCCACGATGCTCTTTGCTCTGCTCTGGAACAGCCTTCCATGACATGTTATGAGGTAAAAAGCCACAACGGATCCTGAGGATTTAGTTGCTTTGAAACATTGAAAGTTACACCGTTTCCTCATGCCCTATTCTCTCCCAAAACATGATGGGCGGGATAGCGAGGAAAGAGAAGGTCTCAGTTGGGTGAGGACAAGCCAAGGGTAGAGAGAAACCTCCGCAGACGGGATCACCGCGCTCTTGGTTGCTGCTGCAGGGCTGCAGGGCAAAGCGTGACGAGCAAAAGATTCCAATCTTTGGTATATTTTAGGTGCTAGTTGCAAGGCTTGAAGAGCCCCACAGGAGTGCTGACCACCCTACTTCTCTCACCAAGACGACAGGAATGATTCCACATCCCCTCTGCAGCGTTCGCAGCCACTTACGCCACGGCCAAGCGGCGTAAAAAGCTCCCTAAACCGGAGTAGTAGTGTCACGTCCTCACATCCCCTCGGTGCAAGTGACAGTGAAGTGCAGGCCCAAAGTCAGGCCACGTGTCTTGACAACGTGGAGTCAAGTTCCAGGGTTGCAAAAGATCGATAGAAGTGCTCTCAACTAGAATTAAATAAATTATGGAACAAGGGCTTTCATAAGAAGATATACCCCTAAGTGCCTGCCACCTGAACAGTGCATCCTCGTAGTAGTGCAGGAGAGCCTGAAAGTGAACCCACCACCAGCTTACTTTCACTGATTACACATTGCTCTGGGTTTGGCACAGAAAAACCGCTTCAGATTGTTAAACCCTTTCAGGGCTTTTTGGTTGTTTGGGTTTTTTTTTTTTTTTTTAAGGTTTTTTCCCCCCATCTTTTAATGAAACATGTTATTTATCCTGTGTTCAAGGAGCTTGGTTTCATTAAAACTTGCCTTTTCCTGCTATAAGCATTCACTTAAAATTGTTAATGTTACTGCATTATGAAAGCAATTTTCAAGTTTTCTTTTTTTGGGGGGGGGGGGGAAGAGCAGAGGCAGGTGGACCCTTAACACAGTTTCCAATAGAAGAGCAGCACACCTTCAGCTCCATAAAGCAATATTTTAGCTAATAATATATTTGCTTTTCTTAGTTTCCTTTCACACGGGTAACTTACAATTATTCCACGAATCCCCAGTTAAAAAATGCTGCTCTGAGTGAAATAAAGACTCAGTGCCCCAGTCAACACACAGCATTTGAGGCTGGTGAGCCATCGGGAACCCAGATCTCAGCGATGTGGTACCTTTGACAGGCAAAAATCACTCGGGTACATTTTGCTGGTACCTCTATGGGGATCCCCAGGTAATTTAGGAATACGCTAGCATTAACAAATGTTCTCTCTGGTTCACTGTTTGACTGAACTCGTACAAAAGCTTATTTAAACAGGGCCCTAGTATTTTATGGAAACCTTAAATGAACACTTGTGCACTGGTAAAACACACACTGAATGGAGGGTTGAGCTCGATTCTAACTTACTGTGCACAAGTACTAGCGCTCAGCGAATTCTCCCAGTGAAAAACTCCGTTTTCCATTAGGCCAGGTCCTCAGAGAAACACTTCAGCTTTTCCTGAAGTAAATTCCTGGGACCAGATGAACTCTCTCTTTGGTTTAAGGGACGGTAAATAGTTACCAGCCCAAAAGATTGGTGTGACAGCAAGTCGTTCTGCAGAACTCTCTCTCCTGGAAGGGTTTTGTTTAGACTCAGCAGCCCAGGGAGACGAAGCAGGAACATGGACTTGGTGGCTACGAGGACACAAACTAATCACTACTGTCAATGCCAGGACAGATCAAGCCCTGGAAATCAAGCTCTGGATGTGATTTTCTAAGATCAGTGGGAGAGCCCGTATCTTGGGCCCTGGAGTGATTGCATTCTGCTGAAACTTTTCTGATTATCCTGACATTTAGCTATTAAGACCTCCCTCACCCCCACCCCAAAATCCATGGTTTCATCATAAAATAACACTATTCACATACTTTTTGAATCAATATTTTCTGAACACCTTCAGATGCTGAATACTTAAGAAGAAAAAAAATATATAATTATATAGCGAGCACATGCTCAATGACACATGGCTTTTTGCTGGATTCATGGACTATAGACGCCTCTAGAGCCCAAGCAGTCTGGAAAACAGTGACCCACACGCAGAGAGCTGGTCGGGATGGCTGTGGCACGTTTCTGGGTTCAGATTTCTTCTAATGGTCAACCAGCGAGAAGCTTCTTCGATTCCCATTCTTTGGGCCCACAGAAAACATGCAGCCAGCTGCAATTTCACATCACGGTAACTAGGGCAAAAATGCAGCTCTGTTCGGACAGCTGTCAGTAGAATAAACATTAGTCCAGCAAACAAAGGTATCAGGCACAAGAGCAGACCCTAGGTTCCTTGGCATCATTTCCCCAAAGGACTAGGACAGCTGAGTTGGCATTTTGAAGATGCAGCACCACAACGGGCAGTTGCAACTAGACCAGACGGGGCACCGAAAGCCCAGCAGGAGCTGCGAGCAGAAGGGAGGTAATTCAGTACTGGAGCTGCGCAAACTGATGTCTGAGCAGCTCTTCAGCAGGGGGTCTGTGCCTGGCTTCCACAAAGATCTGCTTTAGAAAGTCCCGGCAATGTTCTGATATGTGAGAGGGGAGCTGGGGGTTGGTTGGTTGGGTGGCGATTTTGAAGATGGCAGCCATGGCTTCGTACTCGGCCCAGGGGGGCTTCTCCGTCAGCATTTCCACGACAGTACAACCCAGGCTCCTGGAAAAGCAGACATGGGAAAAAAAAAAAGATAAAATAACAAAAGTGAGAATTGACTCACACAACGCTGCAAGATGTGCAGAGAGAACTTCCAAGCGGCTCGGAAAAAAACCAGCTCTGAAATGGCTTTGTGCTCAGAAAACCCCAGGTGTGCACGGATCCCAAGCTGGCCCTGCCATCATCGCTGCGTTTGCTGCTGTCAGGCTTGAAGAGCTGAGGCTGCTTTCCTGAGAGCTGTGAAGTGCCATCTGTCCACCTCTCCTTTCCTCAAACTCTCCTCTCCGTAACATCTGCATTAACAGCAGGGGACAAGAGGTCCCCGAAGGCGCTGTTTGACCTCAGTGGCATTTTGGGTGCTGCTGCTGCTGTTATGTTTCAAAGGTACTTGCTGAGTCGCAAGGTAGAAAATGTACTTTTTAACCACGGTCCAGTAAATCGCAGCTGGTTGACCCCACCAAAGCCATTTTGGGGAAAATCCCTTTTCAGTGCACGGCCTCAGAAGGCACAAGGGAAAAAAACCAAACCATATCATCACCACTTCTCAAGAAACCAAGCATCGTAGACAGTCAAAAAGTAATTAAAGTCTTACCAGCTTCAAATCTAGAAGGCAGTAAGTTAAAAAGCCAGTAGGCAAAAAAATCGTTACGATAAGGCAAAACTCTACTAAAGTTAATGGGGCTCTGCAGGGAATTCAAGGCACGAACGTGACTACGGGGACAGATGTGGCTGAGCACCTTTCCAAAGCAAGCGTGACACCAATGCCTTCCCGGGGAAGATGGGTCTCTGTAGTACTGCAGTGATTGGGTTTTGTTTCAAAAAGGATTAATTGCTTCCTCCAGGCCACAGATTAAGCAGAAGCAGTCAGTGAGCTTCTAATATCCAGTCCTGTGTTTTGATCACACTGTTCCATTAAAAAAGGCAAAACTGCCTCTTCTACCTTTAAACTAAACCCTCTTTTGAAGTGAAAAGCAAAGAAAAGACATTTTCAGAGGCAGACTTGCATCAACTGCCAAGACAAGGAAGGAAAGGAATTAAATCCAGTGAATATGCAAGAAATGACTTCTTGACAAGGTTTAAAATCCAACGTGAAAATTTTACACTGGTTTCCAGCCATTTAAGACTTACTAGAAGAGAGTACAGAAAATGCAAACCATGTGTGCCGAAGTGCTGGGGGTTTGCTCAAGAGCAAGCAGGGATATATTATTGTTTAGACTGATTTATACCGTTTAAGCAGATCCGGTTTCTTTAAGATATTCAGCAAACAGCAGGAATGTTTTTCATGTCAAGTCACTCCAGCAATAACAAATAGCTCACATTTTCTGCTATTTAGGAAAAAGAGAATTGGAGAGGGGCCTGCAGCCGTGGCAGAAAGCCAGGTGGCGAGATTTGTTACGTCTTTGAGCCTCTCGGCCGTACGCATCCACCCTGGGACTAACGCTGCACTGGAAAATTCTGACCCCCCTAAATAACGATGGGGATTGTAGGGACTGGAGCCCAGCCAACGGCAGCGTCTCTTTGATGGGAATGGACCCATGTGAGCACCGAGAGGAAATCCACAACTGCATCAACCCAGGGGGAAGGGCACGTGCTCCCTTCTCTCCCCAAGCATCCCAACCGGGAGCGTCTACAGAACTTAACTCTTTGCAAACGAGACAAATTCCAGCTCCGTTTCCACTCCCTGCTTGTACAGGAAATAGCACAGGCCTTGCTTTACTGTGGAGAGACAAACACACCTTTTGTCGCTGTCATTTAGCTTAGTTTTACAATTTCACCTTTTTAAGGCCTCCAAACCCAGCATTTTGCTTTTTCCTTTCGATAGAGGCTGTTTCTCAGCTATGCCAATAGTAACATGGCTACAGTTTCCTTGCAGTATCGCAGGTCCCCTCTGATCTCACCCGTACCTTCTGTGTTATTCCAGGTTTGGGCATCTTTCCTTTAGAGCTTTGTCAACACACTCCAATTCTATTCCTTTCATTTCCACAATGTTATAAGCATCCTCCTCCTCTTCTCCTGGGAGTGAGAAGTGGGGGGAGAGCATCTGTCGCCATCACAGGCCAATTCAGCCTAAACCACGACAACCTCTCATTTTATAACAAAACGAACGGATGCTCCTTAAATGAATTTCATTCTCTCTTGTAATGGATATAAGATGGATGGAAACCTCACACCAGAAAAAGTCAGAAAACAGAAAATTGGCTCTCAGTTCAAGGGAGGAATGAGTGGAAATTGTCCCTGAAAACCTCAACGAGCAGTTGTGTGTTGACATCTCAAAGCACAGTCCGTGGCAGGTCATGTCTTGAGTTTGCCTTAAACTTTTGATCCAGACAAAATCTGACTTTGGATGCACAGATGACAGAACGCTCATGTCTTATCTTACGCCAGAAAAGCTGTAAATTGAGCTATGGACAGAAAGTTAAAGCCTCACCATACGTCTGCTTTCCTTCCATAGCCTTCTCCGCTGATCACCTCCGGGCTCATCCAATACGGCGTGCCAGTGACGGAGCGGATGCCTGTTCCAGACATACAGATCGTCTGCAGCCGTTTGCTGGCCCCAAAGTCCCCAAGCTTCACGTTCCCAGCAGAGTCACGGAGAATATTGGCTCCTGGACAAAAACCAAAGAATTGAGACAGCTGTTTTCATGCAACCCAGCTGTTGGATCCGCAGCCGACAGAGCTGATATCCAACCCAGAAATACCCCTGCTCGCGGTATGGCTTTTTCCCCCATTAAGCCTCAGGTGACCTGCTGAACATCACTGCTTTATTTCGGGCTGTAGACAAGCCAATTGCTAATGGCTCTAAATGGGAAAAACTTCAGGGGAAAAACACAAGGAAGCGAAGGGGGAAGGGAAAGGAGAGCTGAGTCAGCACCATCATTGTTTCCCTGCCTGTAAACAGCCTCTGCGGGGCCCCCAGGCCAGTGGCTCGGATAGGAGAGAGCTGTGTAGTAAAAGGTTTTTCTTGGGATGCTGCTTTGGGGAGCATAACCATCGCTTTCTGGTCAGCTGGGTAACAGATGTAGCTAATTAAATCACTTTGAACTCCTACAATAAACAAGTCAATCTCCACTTTACTTGGTCAGAGGTCCCGAACACGAAGCACCAGGGAAAAAAGCAAACTTAAGAACTTAGCTAAGCTTAACTATGGCTTAGATATCAAAAATAATTCTTCCTTCAAAGCTGCACTAAGATTGAGACCCTTATGTTGCCATTATCTGGTATGTGCCTTATATGAACTCCTTCTGCCCTCAAATAAAATGCACTTGTGCTGGGAGAGAGCTTTATCACTTCACTCCCAAACTGGAAAAGCTGAATTCAGAATAGCAAGCGTGTCCATCCAGCACCCTGGAGGCAAGTTAAGTTGGGCTTAGATGGGTGCAAACCAGTGAATAACCCACCAGGTAGGAAATAATTTGATAAAGGGCACCAACACGAGCAGTAAACAAGGTGTTATTCAAGAATCAGCGGCTTGTTTCCCTTTGCCAGCCTGGAGGGGATGCAATGAAGATTTATAGGCAGGAACAAGAGGATATATTTCCCTACAGCAAGAGACCCTCTTGGTCACTCCAGAGCACAGAAAAATTTGTGTGGTGTCTGTCACATATGTTGATATTAACTCTTAAGGAGACTGGCTGGCTCCATAGGGTTATATTGGGAAGAGGAAGATTAAGGACTAATCCCAGAGGCTCAACATGGAAGATTAGAGGTTTCTTACACAGAGGAGGCAGGACAGTCCAGAGACCGAGGTAAGCAGGACTGTCAAGAGCAGGCAAGGAGCTCCTATGGCAATTGGTGTGCCTACCAGCTGAGAAATGGTACTTTGGCCAAGCAGAGAAGAAATCAGAAGCGAATCCACAGGGAAATAAATGTGCCTTATGGGGGCAGTGACAGTCAGGTGGCAACTTAGCCTCATTTTGCTGGGGCGTGAGAGGAAGATGAGGAGCGTTCCTAAGAATTAGAGGTTTCCAGTCCACCTTACTATAACCAACCCCCACAGTCTCTAGGTCCTATAGAGAAAACAGCCCAACTTCCCTTACTCAGCACCAATGAACACAACCTTCCCTAAGGCCCACACGACTTACAACCAAAAGGGATAAATGAGCAAAGCAATGTTCAGAAGCCCCAGCAATGATATTGAATTATTAACACTCGGTTTCTTTTTTCAGGAGTCCTTTAGCACGTGGTATACACATAAATCACCAGCTGATCTCACCCTTTATGTCCCTGTGCACAATCATGTTGCTGTGAAGGTACGAGACTCCCTCGAGGATCTGGCGAGTGTATTTGCGGGTTACGTTTTCCGTGAGAGCACCATACGCCTTCAGCTGGTCTTTCACTGACCCCTGCGCCAAAAGCAAACAGAAGGGATTGGCAAAGAAACGACAAACCACAAATCTTGCAGTCTCCATTCGATTCCCACAGGCTGGACTGTGTTATACACCCACCCGGCACAGGAGTGAATTCTGGCCTCTTCTAAAGCCCTTTTGTGAGGTGCTCAGAACGTCTTGCCCTATGAAGCCCCTTTTAAGAAAAGCAAGGACATGCTTTACAGGAAAAATAGCTTAAAGGCGTTCTGTCTGCTTCCTCCATCCTTGAGCTGTGCTGGTACAACTGGTGATGAAGACAAGCAATAAAATAATTCAGCATGTGAGGCGGGTCACAAGTCTTGCAGGGTCAGTTTTTGTCTAATTTGCTGTACTACAGGACTCTGCTAATTCAGTTAGTCCGATCTACAAGTTGGCCTAAGTCCTCTGAAGTATTTTGTTAGAACAAATTTAGACTGAAGAAAAGGACTGTGTTAGTGACTAATCAAGAGAATGTATTCCAAGTACAAGACACAGAAAAAAATATCAAAGAGGTGGTTTGGGCATAAATAAAAAGAAAGTGGTGGCATCACAAAGCCAGTATGAGAAAGGGGCATACCTAAGAGGGTATATAGTGTAATCACAGCAACTAATAAACCAACTATGAGAACCACCCAATCTCACTTTATGATCTGTGACTGTGCTGCTCCTGTCCTCTCTTACCCCTGGCATGTACTCCATGAAGATGGTCAAGGTTTTCTCTGCTCGATCCCGTAAGCAGCCATAATACTGAACGATCCGTTCGTGCTGGAGATTCTTCAGCAGCTGAATTTCACACTCCAGGGCACTCACTTCCTATAGATGTTGAAGGAGAAAATAAGGTTCTGGTCCCGAGAAATATGCCATCCTAATAAATCTGTCCATGTCACTGGAAAGGTAAGGCCACTACTATGCTGAAGAAGCCTAATCCATGGCATTGGTTCACCCACCTCTTGGGAAAGGCATCGTCACCGATGTTTCCCCTTAATCCTTACTGTATAATAAGCAGGTAAGCACTGATGCAGAAGCTTTGATAGAACACAGGCAGTATCAGACATGGATTTAGTACCAGAAAAACTGTTTTTCGTCTTGATTCTGTCAGCTGACTGGCTTTAGCCAAGTAGGTTAAAGCATTCTTTGTACAACACAGACATAACCTTACTTCTCACCACTAAGCTGAGGGCAGTGAGCGTTGATTTCAATGATGAGAAAGCTCTGAATACAATTACAGAATTGCTAGGAATCCTTCTGTAGGAACCTCAGCCCATTAGGGAGCAAGACTACAGGTGCTAGGAGTTCCTAAACATCTTTTGTCACCCAGTACCGGTTCTGATTCATGCTGATGATTTTACTTGAATCACCCTCAGAAAGAGCTTCCTCTCTGATTTGCTTCAAAGAATCTGCAGCTGTGCACATGAAACCGACCCTCTGCTTTATTCCTGCCACAGACAACAGGGTATCATGGCGCAAAGGCAAAAAGGCTATCCAAAAATTTCAGACTGAATCAGAGATGTTTGTTGCCCAGGAACAGTATCAGGTTCTTGCTGAGTCCAGGGAATGAACAATCTGAACATCAAAGGCACCGGAGCACAAGGATTTATGGAAAAAGGAATGATGGATTCCCCAAAATTAGTCCCACTTAACTCTCTTCACCCCTGCCACTGGCAGGTGCCAGGTTTACCTCTCTCGCTCTGGGGGAGGACACAGCTCTTCAAGAGCAAGCACTTAGCCGCTGCGGAGACGCAGGGAACCAGAGGGAGTTGCCAAATCGGGCCAACTGATAGATTAAGGTTCAGAATTCCAATGGCTTCAAAGAACCTTCCAGCCTGTTCTTCCTTCACTCAGAGTTACTGTCTGATTTACAACAGAGACATGGTATAACTTAGAACTTACCAAGTTAGGACTTATCTTGGCACTAACATTGCATATAAAATTAGAGTAATTAAATCTTTATGGATCAGTTATTCCAGCTCAAAGTCAATTTGTTCAATGCTGGGGACTGGTACACTGTTAAAGCACTAGGAAAAAACCTAACAGCTGTTCCAGCTGTGTCCACTGGGCAGGGAGTCACGTGCTGACATGTCATTTCAAGGTGTCCCTTCCCATCTCCACTATTTCTAACATGTCCTCACATCACTGTTCTTGATTAATTTACACACGACAGTTCAGTCTGTTTTGAGAATACAGGGAGGAATTGGTAATTAATACGGAGAACTCAGAAGCAGGAATTGATAATTAATACACTTATACTGAACCTACCACATAGCCCAGAAAGTGGGTTTTTGCAAGTGCATGCAGCTTTTTTTGTTTAAAGAAGAAAAAAGTTGTACTTTTTCTGGGTTTAGTTTCATTCACATCCATGTCTAAACAGGAACACAGGGCAGTCTAGTATTCCTCAAGTAACCTGGCAACAAACCAAAAAGCTGAGAAGGGAGAGCCAAAAATGAAGCCAGAAAATGGATTTTAGTTTCAGGCTGAAGTTAATAATACGGAAAAGTAATTTTTAAATGACTTATTCCTCTTCACATGACTTGAAACCCCAGTACAAACTAAATAAGGTACTAGCTTTCGAGGACAGACAGATACAGGCCCTTTACAGGATCTCAAAGTCTGCAGAATGAATTTTAGAAGCTGTGATGAGAATTACCTTGCTTGTTTCAGGACTTTCTGGGTCAAACTGGACCTGCTTAGCTGCAAGCTCTCTGCCCGTGTCCACATCGTAGCACAAATACACCCGGCCAAAGGCACCCTGGCCCAGCAGTTTTCCTCGGCGCCAGTTTATTGGAGCACTCGGAGCTAAAAAAAGAACAATTTCTCTTTTCATTATACTATTTAATGATAAAAAGTGATCTTTTCAAAGATCAACAGCATCACTCTGGGAATGAAACAGGTATTTTGCGGTTGAAGACATGGGGCGCTCTCCCAGTATAAGGGAGTCAGTGGCAGAACTCTGAGTGGAAGCCAACCCTTCAGACCCTCAGGACCTGCTGACTCAAGGCCCATTAAAACAAAACTGTGAGACATTTTGCAAAGATATAGACAAGTTATTCAATGAGGCTGATGATATTTCATTCCACTGGCAGAGTGAATTCTGCAACATCACTATCTGAAGAGATGGGGCAGCAGTTAAAGAGCATCTTCCCAGCCTTGATCTGTATTTACTACGTGCATCAGAGGAAGAAGAGCTGGATCAGCCTTGCTAAATCAATCCCACTCAGCTGGGAATGACTGTTAAGCTTCTGGGACAACCTGAAGAGCATTATTTCCGAGTTCTTTGCCAATCATTGGTTAGTTTGGGGTTCCTTCTCCTGCTGGAATGATTTCACTGCAAGGCTATCTCTACAGAAGAAAAATTAGAAGTCATAATTCCCTACTAGAAACTGATACGGTAAGGGCCATAATGTAAGCACAGCGCAGGTATCTTCTTTACCTGCTGAACAATCAGACTCCAATAAAAATAGACATGAGAACCAGCTAATGCATCCACCACCAATCCCCCAGGCGGGGAATTATGAGTTCTCCTTGTTCTACCACCCTGGTGAGTGCATTGCACCGTCTCCCGACTCGGAGATTAACACCTGAACCCAGTTTTCCAGACTGCACCTCAAACCCAAACACACCACTCAAAGACCAGTTCTCTAGCTCGAGCTTTGAAAACGATGCTACCAGACACAGGCAGCGCAATGCATCCCATTATCTTGTATCTAACAAGAAGCTCTAAAAACAAAGACAGGAACCAGCCATCTGGACAGTGCGAAAATACAGAAGATCTTAGAGATTAGCTTTGCCATGTCTAATTTAATCAGATTTACTGCCAGTCGGCATTTTAGCATGTTGCTTACTTTGCTGCATTAATGTCTTCATTTTAATCCTTAAATTACTGCATTCATCATGATTTATGTTCTGGTTCTTTTTTTCATAATATAAAGTTCCCCCCCCAAAAAACCCAGGAATGCTATTAACACAGAAGTAAATCTTTCTATTAAGGAGCAAGTGAAATAAATACAGCCCTTAATGAGTAAAGTAACTGTAACCCACAAGCCTGACTACAAATGTTAATGTATGAAGAAAATAAACAAAGCTTGTCTGACTGTTAAAAACCATGTAGATCATCCAGATCCAATCAACTTATAGTTTTTTTAAAATTCTTTGCTGAATTTCCAATTCTTTCTAAAGGAAAGGCCAGCTCCCAGTATAAAACTCTATATTCTTAGAAGAAGAAGAGGACCCGTCTTATAGGCAAGACAGACTGGTCTCAAAACACAGCCATGTAATTACAGAATCACAGAATGATTCGGGGTTGGAAGGGACCTCTGGAGATCATCCAGTCCAACCCCCTGCCACAGCAGGATCACCCAGAGCAGGTCTCACAGGAACATGTCCAGGAGGGGTTTGAATGTCTCCAGAGAAGGAGACTCCACCACCTCTCTGGGCAGCCTGTCCCAGGGCTTTGCCACCCTCAACGTGAAGAAGTTCCTCCTCATGTTTAGATGGAACTTCTTATGTTCAAGTTTGTGCCCATTTCCCCTTGTCCTGTCCCTGGGCACCACTGAACACAGACTGGCCCCATCCTCCTGACACCCACCCTTTAAGTATTTACAGGTGTTGATCAGATCCCCCCTCAGCCTTCTCTTCTCCAGACTAAAAAGACCCAAGTCCCTCAGCCTTTCCTCATAAAAGAGATGCTCCAGGCCCCTCATCATCTTTGTAGTCCTCTGCTGTACCCTCTCCAGCAGTTCCCTGTCCTTCTTTAACTGGGGAACCCAGAACCGGATACAATACTCCAGATGGGGCCTCCCCAGGGCAGAACAGAGGGGCAGGATTACCTTCCTCCACCTGCTGGTCACACTCTTCCTGATGTATCACAGGATGCCATTGGCCTTCTTGGCCACAAGGGCACATTTCTGGCTCACGGGCATCCTGTTGTCCACCAGGACTCCCAGGTCTTTTTCCTCAGAGCTGCCTTCCAGCAGGTCAGCCCTCAACCTGTACTGGTGCAGGGGGTTATTATTACGTGGGTTTGAATGGCTTGTTAAAAATCAAGCTATGGCAATATATTGGGTCTGGAGTTTATCTCTAAAAGCCTTTCTTGCCCGTAACCCCAGGAGGTCTTTCCCCAGTTGTCATTTCCAGGGTGGGTGCTTACATTTGGTGGGGATGTTCCTCTCCTGCACACCCAGGGCGTTTTCGCTGTCGGCACTTCGCAGGCGCCCCCGGGGGTCCAGGTACTGCAACGCCAGCCCCAGGTTTTCTCCGTTGGTGCTTAAGGAACGACTCGAAGGGACCAAGGTGAAAAGATTCCCTTGGTGACGTCGTATCCGAGGAAATGTCCTCCGGCCTGAATTAAAACCGTAAAATTTTTAAATAGCAAAACCAGCATGTGCTTAGAAGTGGAAAGTAATAGCTTGAGGTTGAGCAATGAAGAGAAGAGAGAGAAAAAAAACGTGTTCTGGTCTGTTCCCACTGAGTACAATCCAGTGCCAAACAGACAAGACGCAAAAATATAACAGTTTCAGGGCTGATGCTGCTTGAGTTCAGCACAGCTTTGGATCATTCCTAAAGTAGAAAGGAGAGAACCCTTTGCAATGCCCTCAGTGCAGCAGTGCAAGATCTACGCTTGCCTTCCAAAGCAAAAATCCATTTTACAGGCTACCCCACAAGCTCTGAGGCTTGTTAACAACTCCACAGGCAGGACAGTTTTCTAGATAACATGCCTGGACTCGCCAATAAGAACCATAAACAAAGATTATGACAACTAGCACCTCTTAGGAAACTCTGAGAAATTAATTTGTGAAGAGCCATCTAACGAGCAGAGATGTGATTCTTCAAGGCACTGGTACATTTAAAAGACCTAGAAGCGAGTTTCCACTGTGAATTAGCAAAGTGTAATGAACTCTGAGGTAGGAACCCACTATATATGACCAAAACTATTAACTACATCCTCTGCTCAACACCTGCAGGCACCGATCAGTGACAAAGTCTCTGCACGTGTTGAGCAGAGGATCAAAAAAGGTCACCGACGAGGGCAAAGTAAACAAAAATTGCAAACATCCATCATGGGATGCTATGAAAATGTGGCGTCGTGCACAGCAGCATTAACTCCAGCACTAACTGCAAAGACCAGGGCACTTCCAGACTCTTCAGGTAGGAGTTACACTTGCCCCTGGAGGTTGCCATTGCCTCATCTTCTTTTTCAAGCCAGGAATAGAAGGTCCGAAGCCGACTCACCATCATTGTAGTCTTTGTGCTGCATGGAGACGTTGTAGCGCCGAGGGTAGGTCCCACCTTTCCCTGCTTTGTCATAGATCTGATTCTCCCGCTCTGGAACGAGATGCAGAGAGAGAAGTGAGGCCCCTTCAAAAAGCGTATGTGTTAATGACAGAATTTTCCTCTAACAGCAAATTTTTTTAGAAGAGGTAATAAATAACTTCATAGCTTTTTAGTCAACATATCCCCAGTTCTTCTATTTACACAATCCCAGCAAGCAGGGAGGGCAGCCAGCAAACAGTAGAAAATGTCTGGATCAAATAATCTTTATATTGGACACTGACATACCTGAGAATTCCTGTCTATTATCAGGAAAGCTTTGTGCCCTTGACATCCGTGACTTCCGAAAAGAAGGACTATTAAAGAGAGAAGGCAAGAATGAGTTTTGCTATCTACCGGAGTAAAACCTACAAGGACTTTAAGTAATGGTGATTCTCAAATCCGTGTCCCTGCAGTAATTTCACACTACCTCTGCAAAGCTAAAGTCAGGCTAAGCCCCAGCAAGCCAGGCTATTTCCCAGCGTCACCCTTTCTGCTCAGCTTGTGCCATTTATTCACTAGTCTAAGACCCAGTGCTTCCTTCAGACACGTGAAGGGGAAGGGTAAAACCAAGGCTAAGAGGATGAACAGCACAGGGTTCCACTGGAGCATGTTGCTCCCAGGGCAGTGGATAATGGGGACTATGGCCCCCAGTGATTTACCCTGAGGGGGAAGAATTCCTCCCATGAAAACTTGTGTGCACTTTCCTCTCTACCAGCAGCAGACGAGCCTGAACACAAACATTGCTCACAACCCTCACGTTTCTCCCCACTAAGCAGGACTCCTCAAGCAAGCCTAAGTATGGCCCCTGGCTTGGCAGAAGGTCGTTAACACCTCTTAAGAGATTACACAATCTGTGCCAAAGCCATGTTATTTGCACTTTTTTTTTTGTTAACCAGTGTAAATGGAGTAAGCCTGATACAGCTTTCAGACTCCCAAACAAGATTCCTTTCCAACTACACAAAGAACAACAGCTTTCCTAGATGATGCCTCATCTACAGGGAATAACCAGGAAGGCTTTTTTATTTCCCCCCCCTTCTCTACTTAGGGCAGGGAAAGGGGAGAGAAAGAGAGGTAACAAATTAGCAATGCCCCCCCCCCAAGTAAATGAATGCAAACATACACACAGCTTAACTCTAAGTGATTCCTTGTGACTCCATGAACTGGAGCAAGCGAGTGGCTACAAAACCAAACCTCAAGTGCTTGCCATAAAAGCATACACTCCCTACAGGAATCGGCTTGGAGGAATATTAAAAATATGCTGAAGCCTGATATTGCAGGTGTTGGGAAGCCACAGTTGCTATTCAAGTTAGTAGGACCTACGGCTGCCCACCAACATCTCAAGCAGCAGCAAAGGAAGGGAAGAAAAAAGATCTAGAGCATCAGACTAAGACAAACTCTTCATCAAAGGAAGAGCTCCCCTATTTACCTTTGGAATTAATCTTGTAGGACATAAGAATCTAGTGTAATGATGTCTTTCTGTATTTCTGTAACCTTAGAATAGTTTTGTTTTGTTTTGTTTTTTTTTTTAAATGAACAAGTAGAGCCTTGTCTAAAAGAGATTTAGGTTTAAATACCCTGCAGCCAGATGTTCTCGGAGCCTGGGCTCTGCACAGACAGCATGCTTTAGAACTTTGTATTTATAACACAAAGCTACTGAGGCACGAGCTTGTTGGTAGATGGTTTTTCCAGAAAATAAAACAGTCTTAAGGCATCGTTAATTCTCTCTAAGAATTATACTGGGATATAGGTAGGAAATAAGTTCCCATTTCTCGCCAAGAAAATTTACGAGATGGAAACCAGACTTTTGCATAACTACAACTGGCATTTCACCTTGAGCACTGAAGTTCCTACCAGCTTGTACATTTGTACCTGTCTCCTGACCTGTCCAAGGACTGGCAGCTCCCCGAAACCGAGTTCTCGGCACTGCTTAACGGGTCCAGCATCTGCAACACAGAAGAAATCACATGGCAACATCAGTTCCCTCTAAGGCCTGCCAGAGGCTGTGCAAGAGTATCAGGGTCCCCAGGACTGGAGGGCATCCGGAGGAAAAAGGGAGTCTAAAACTATTTGGAATGTACATTTTTCCTATATCTCCCACAGAAATTATTAAGGACACGGCAAATTTGAGATATTGCTTTAGGTGTCGATGGGACCTCTGCTGGGAAAAATGAAAGTCGAGCTGCGACTCAGGCTGTGTTTTGATCCCAACTGACTTCAGGAACGAAGGCTCTGTCGGTGCCGCTGCATCGCTGCCTGCACCTGCACGTCGCCCTTTGGCCTCGCTTCCGACTTTTTTAAATGGAAAGTGCAGTTTCAAATGCAAGAGGGTCACAAAACCCCAGGAATAGGAAACCTGGGCATACATGTGTAACACACACCAAAACTGCTCACTCGGAGGCAGAGAGCCAATGCCTAAGGCACATGGCAACTGCTTCTGGCAGTTCAACAAAGGCTTGGAGCTACGCAACTACAAACAAATTTGAAGCACAGTTTAACTGAACAAAGCAGTACTAGTAGGTGCTAATGCAAATGCAGCTGAGGAATATTCTGGAGTGAAAAAGAGGGCCCAGAGAGCTCCTTAGCAGCCAGACTTGCTTATTTTCACCCTCATGCTCATACTTACACACTGTTCATTGGTTTCTGGGATGAATTCTCCTTCGCTGTTTATGCTGGTGTAGGAACCCTGCCGAGCGATGCGCTGTTGCCTCTCCGGAACATAGCCAGGAGGTGGTGAACTTCGGCCTGTGTTCTGGGAACCTGGGCCAGAAAGAAGGACATTTTTGATATTTACGCTTACTGAAATGAGACTGCACGTGCACAAAATCCAAACATCCACCTCTAACACTAGACCTCTCTGATCACAGCAACTCTGGACTGAACCTCACAGGCTGGATAGAAATGGAACCAGGAGGTGCCATCTCAAAAAGCAAATCGTTTGAGGAGCAGCTGCACTGACATTTTGGTCACTATATTATTATTGGTGAAGCTTTTAACAGAGCAGGCACCTATTTCTCACCTCTTCTCAGCCTTTCAAGCACAACTTCAGTATCTCAGGGAAGACAGAAGACCCCAGGAATTGCTGGCTTTTGGGCATGAACTTCACTTTGCTGCTAATCTCCACCAAACACCACACTTGCCAGGGCAACTGATCTCTCTTGATTATAAGCTTGCCTCAACTGGTATCATTTACCTCGAGTGGCAGCACTATCCCTGCTCATCATTGTCCCCTGAGCTAATTACACAGACCCTGAGCAATTCTAGAATCACATGGGAGCACTGTTACCTTGGTAAATAACCCCCAAATTTCTGGTTTACTGAGTGAAAAAATGAAACTGTATAATGGGAACTGGTTGATGGTTGGACTAGATGATCTGGAAGGTCTGTTCCAACCTAGACAATTCTGTGATTCTATGACCAGTCTGGGCAAAAACACATGGAGGCCAATTCTGCAATTTGTGTTAATTGGATGAGATTGGTAGATAGACAGAGAGTACATTTAGGGGCCAAAGGATGAGAAAAGCATTTTAATCACCTGTTAATTGTACTACCTGAAGAGTTTCTGTTGTGCTACCTACTGAGAGAAACTTCAAACTTCCCCCCTAGGATTTATTTTTTCCTTGCAGATCTCAAAGAAGATGATACTTTAGAAACAGGAAAATACAAAATCCCTTTTTGCAGTGACCTACCCACCTGCAGCTCTTATGAGCACCAAGAAACCCTTGTGGCCCAGCCAATGTGCTCAAGGTCACCCATGAAGCCAGAGACAGCATTTTAAGATCAACTCTCAAGCTGGGCTCTTTACGATGCTGTCTTTAATTAACTGTGTGTACTCAGGTGCTATGAAAGATGGGCAAAGATCAGCAAACACTCTCCCAAGGAAAATATTTTCTACAGAAGGTATTGTAATACAGAGAGAAGGCAAGCATCAGCAGAAACAGACTACCCCTCTACTCTACTCTTGTGAGACCCCACCTGGAGCACTGTGTCCAGCTTTGGAGTCCTCAACACAAGAAGGACATGGACCTGTTGGAACGGGTCCAGCGGAGGGCCATGAAAATGATCAGAGGGATGGAGCACTTCTATAAAGACAGGTTGAGAGAGCTGGGGTTGTTCAGCCTGGAGAAGAGAACGCTCTGGAGAGACCTTATAACAGCCTTCCAGTCTCTACAGGGGGCTACAGGAGAGATGGGGAGGGACTCTTTATGAGGGAGTGTAGGACAAGGGGTAATGGTTTTAAACTGAAAGAGGGGAGATTGAGATTAGATACCAGAAAGAACTTCTTTGCTGTGAGGGTGGTGAGGCACTGGAACAGGTTGCCCGGAGAAGTTGTGGCTGCCCCATCCCTGGAGAGGTTCAAAGCCAGGCTGGATGTGACTTTGAGCAACCTGGTCTTGTGGGAGGTGTCCCTGCCCAGGGCAGGGTGATTGGAATGAGATGATCTTTAAGGTCTCTTCCAACTCCAATCATTTTTTGATTCTACGATTCTAAGCTAACTGAAAAGCAGCACACACAGCTTTTAGAGGACCGCAGAAGGGAAGAAAATCCAACCCAAGGTTGGCACTGCTTAGAGTGTGCGGGGGGGTGAATTATATGCAAAAATAAAATTAAAAATCCGCTTAGAGCTACCACCTGATTTTCCAAGCAGAGCTGTGGGGCTCATGTGACATTACAAGCCCACTGGCGTGGAGATAAACAAGAGAACGTGCTTCGGGGCGGCTCTGAGTCACGGGAGCAGACTTTCACTCTTTCCGATGCAGTGCCATGGCCAGCCAAAGGGAGCCCACGTCCCGCTGGCACCGGCCCAGCCGCTATTGTGGAAGGGCCACCATCACTGGGCAGGAAAAGGAAGTCGGCACTAAATCAATGTATATCAAAGGAAGTGAGTGGAAAAAACACAAGCGCTGCCAGAATGCTTAGCAACTTTTTTTTTTTTTTTTTAAAATAAAAATTATCTTTTCTCCCAAACCTCTGAACTGGGGACAGCAGGCTTGAGGGCCAACCACTTAAGATGACAGGAACTACACAGATACATCTCCTGCATGCGAACAGCTTTTGTTGAACTCCGCTTTCGACTTTGATTGGATGACATGGTATGAATAGGAAAATCTCTACGGCTGAAACACTAGGAAACAAGAGTACATTCCTTTTTTCAAATCAAAGGTAGGAGAAGAGAAGAAAGAAAGAATTGATTCAAGACTGAGCTATTTGCGAAATGACTATTAGACCTCTGAAAGAACTGGAGCTCTTCTGGACCTCTTAGTAATTTCACAGTCTGGTACTCTGACATGTTCAGAAAATAAAACTGATGCTTTCATGGTTGATGAATGACAGGCTGTTCAAAAAGCATCACAAGCTGGGATAAGAGGAAAAAGTCTGTACATCTGGGATACCAAAGGGGCCCCTTATTACTATACAGTTTACCCACGACAGACACTCAGTACAGTCTGTTAGCTTTGGCATCATTATTTGGATACCTCAGAATGCCAATAAAGGAGAATGATTTTTTTTTTTTTTTTTTTAAATAAAATATTTTTGGCATTGAATTTGTCTGTGAAAAAAGAAATGTGGTGTTCAGACTTGCACAGATACCGCTGTCGTCTTCACAGGACTGAGGAATGTTGCTCTTTTTATGCATATTAACTTCAAACTAGAAAGGATGGGAAAACCCTTTTTGTCCCAGTTTCAGTCACGTACTTCACAAGCTTTCGGCACTTCTCTGTTTGTTTGTTTGCTGCTTCATGAAAGCAAACGGTATAGAATGGGATTGGCAGCCTCTAGACAGGATATAGTAAGGTTTGCTGGCAAGTCTGGTGTTGAGAACTACTGGTCCCGTTCTCGCATCCTTCCCTACTGAGCTTCCTCTCCCAATTACTTTTTGGTCAGAACAGTGAGGATCTGGCTCCGATTTAGACACCACCCCCCCTGCCCACTATGGAGACTGTTGTAGTTTAATTGAATTTATTATGCGACACTAAGATTGCATTGCAAATACTGATCTAAAAATCCCGTAACACTTATGCCTCAAGTTTACACATTTAATGAAACTGAAGCACTCCTCCTGCACAGAGGAAGCTGGTGTAGAACTTGGAAACAAACCACCTCTGACATTCCCAGCTCCTAGTTCTGCCCTCGTGATTTGCAGCGCCTGCCGTCTGAAACATTAGGTCTGACAAGCCCTAAAATAGCCGTTGTAACAAGCACGCCATCCTCTGCTGCCGTTTCCAGCAAAATTTAGCCTTTCTCACTTCTAAAGTGAAAGTAATTTCAGTAGAACATCATCTTGGGCTCTAGCCCTCATACTGCAGATCCCTATTGCTGCTCACCTTCTGCCTGCTCTTTCACTGCTCACTTAGTTTCACACCAAGGAACCAGATTCTAAACCACAGACTTATTTTATTTCTCTTTTTGGACCCCAAAGTTTTTGAAGCAGTTTCAGATGTTTTTCATATAAAAAGCTAACAGCTTTGAGTATCCTTCAACCACAGATCTGAATAGGACTGCGTAGTTACACAGGGTTATAACACAGAAATTGGGATGACTCTGTCAAATCTATCAGAGATAGAAATCATAAAAATACGTGGACCTGTCCACTAAACGTGAGTTCACTAAGCTAACAGAAACATGAAGGAAATGAGATAAAGGTACATATTACTCTGACTTTTCTCATTTTTTTTGGTGCAGCTGTGCCAAACACCTATGATGTTAGCCTTGGTAATTAGGAGTGAAAGGTGAGGGACTTCAGTACGTAGGGCACTGCATAGACATGCAGTGGCAATTTCTGTGCTGCTACTAAAATGCTTGATTACAGGAGTGAGGACAGGTTCCAAAGCCCAACATAAAAGAAAAAAACAACAAAAAACCAACCCTAAACAAATCTAGGTTTCATGAACTGGAATTGCCAATCTAAATAAAAAGCTTAATGGACTCACGTAAGCTTTCCAAATCTCTAACCTCAATGAATCTGGCTTTAGGACATCCCTTTTAGCAGCTGCTCAGCTGTTCAACAACTCAGTAAGGAACTTTGAAACATTCTATTGTAAACATATTAAGAGCTTTTGAAAATGAACTGCCTTGTCCTCGAATAACCTTTCAATTTCTCATGGCTTTCATAAAGCTGTAGCATAAACGCTAGTGCCCAAAAGATACATTTCACAAAGCAAAGACAAGCAGAAGTGGCAGAAATACTCACTGACAGACAGATGCCTACTTCTAGGTTCTGGCTGCTGGTAGGGTACATTCACATCCCCCACAGATTGGGAAGTTTTAATCCTGACTTGTTTGGGCAGTCCAGAATGGGGTGAAGAACTGGTCTGTTGGGTAAAATGAAAAAAAAAAACACAAATGAGACTAAGGAGCTCAAGCAGTTTGGCTGTAGTTTCAAAAATATCACTATGTTTAGCAGCAAGAGAAACAGTATTAGCTGAGAAGCAGTTGTAGAGCCTGAAATCTTATTAACTTCACAGAACACAAACAATTAAAGGCAGCAAGAGAGCAAGATTCACAGTTGCTGTGTAAAACAGGAGTGGAACAACTAGAGCCTGCTGCCCTCCAGCCTCAATGGAATGCAGGATTGCCAAGTCTCAACGTTAATCTTCCATTAGCAGCTGCCCATGAAACCAACAGGAAGAGGCTCATACCAGGGACCAGACCATGGAAGAACCTACGATTTCTATCAGCCTTCTTGGCCAGCAGAGGTAAATTACAAATCTTCTACTCTTTCAGAAGCAGTTAGACAGCATCCTGACTCCTCACAATTTTTAAAATAGTAAACTGACAATTCAGACAGTCTCAGTCAAAATAAATTCCAGAGAGCACAAAGAGTTTGGAGATGCCAAGTTGAATGCTGCTTGTGTTGCTTTTATTCACCTTTCCCTGAACGTACATAGACACAATCTAAAAAGATTGTTTTCCCACAGTGTCATCTTCTCATTCAAATCAGGAAGAGGAATGAAAGGAGACAAAAAGGACTTCTCCATTTGTTGAGAACGATGGAAGGGGTAACTCCAGCTGGTAACTCTTCCTCCTCCAGGAAGAGGAACTGCAGGATGGTTTTGCGATTTAGGGCAATAGGATGCTGCCTGAGAGAACCAGTGCCCTCCTTGGAAATATTTAGCTTCAGGCAGCTAACACCTCTGTGCTCTCTCCACAGATGATACAGGGAATGTGGGCTCCTAACAGGCACCAACTGTCTGAGGATGCTGCATTAAGGTCTGAACACACAAATACTGTGAACTGCCAACCTCCCCCAAGCAAATGAGACCCTACACATGTCAAAGAAGGGACTCAATACACATGGACACTTCCAATTTCAGTCTTCTTGTCCCGAAGTACGTACTTTCACAAGAGGAAATAATATTCTCTTCCTCTTGTGTGTTAAAGAATTTAATGTTAACTTATTTTATTGAGATGAACAGAACCAAAGATACCCCAAGGAAATTAATTCTGACTTCTAAAAATTATATGACTGGCAAATAAAGCGTGAGGCCACGCAATTAAAAAAGTAAAAGATCGAATAGTTGCTCTTTTAATAAGCATTTCCCCTTGCACAGAGTAAGGAGGGAGCCTGATTTAAATTACATAAACTGTCCCATGAATAGATTAATGAGAACTCAATAAAGGCTGCAGAGGTCCCACTGTTTACATGGACAGTCTGGCTTTAGAACTCTAGGTGTTCAACTTCACCAGTTCTTCCCATTAGTTTCTAAACAGGACGGACAACACAAGTGAGTTGCTTGATAAAAGAAAGCACAAATGAGCCACAGAAAGAGGCACAAGAAAATTAATATAATTAACATAAATGCTATTCACAAACACAGGCTCTCAGTGCTAGTTATACAGCTACTGCTGTAAAGTTAATTTGTTTTATATACATATTTGTGCCAAAGTCGCGGCATTACCTTTCCATCCCCAGAAAAAGAAAAGAGCACAACCAAAACAAAATCTGCATCCTGTACTTCAGGAAAAATAATGCTTCCCGCTCCCTCAGTGGGATGAGATCATGCAGCCAAGAAACCTCCTTCAGCCTTGTGGGCTTTTGCTTTATCACATGGAGGGCTCTCCTGTCAGGCAACTCAGAGCCGAAGAGGAAGTCGGAGGAGAGGGGGGAAACAGTGGCACTTACTGAAGACTTCGCTGTTTGTTTCTGCTTTGAGCAAAAGAGGAAAAAACAGCTAATAAAAAGACAACACCACAGATACTGGCTACTGGCTGGCGTAGGATGAGATTTACTAGGTGCTTACGGTAGGTGGCTTATGTAAAGTTTAGACGGTATCATGTAACATCTGATTTGCAGCCTGAAGTCACTGAAATTAAGAGAGGGCTGTGTTCTACCAAAAGTTGAGGCCACCTTTTACAGTTTCCTGACAATGCACAACAAAGTCTGACTACACTAGGTCAGACCAAAGGCCTTCTTGCCAAGTATTGTCTTCAGAGCGGCCAGAACGAACGCTTAGGGAAAGGACACAGGACAAGGAGCAGCATCATCCCCTCCTACACCTTTCCAGCTTTTGGCATCCAGTCATTTGGGAAAGGGCAGCAAACACTCCTGAAGGTCTTTGTATTTCTATTAACATGGAGTATCAAGTTCAACAATAGCAAGAAGTACCTGTAAGTTCTCCTGACAGTTCCAAGAATTACAGGTGTGATTATTTCAAGAGTTTGAGCTCAGACTCTGCAGAACTTGAGCAGGGAACGTTCAAGATCGACAAGCTACCACCAGTAGGGCTTTCAAGACAAAACAGCTTTTTGTGTCACACTCTTCAAGAGAATTCAGCAATTTGCAAATAAAACATCTAAGCTATCAAGGTCTTTGGCTTGAAAAACTTTATGACCTTAATTCTGAAAAAAAGACATTGATGGAGTGAACAAAGTTCTCCACTCACAGAACAGGAATAAGGGAAACTCCTGATTCTTTTTGCCCTCTTCAGCTTGCAGCTCAATTCACTGCCTAAAACGGGCAGCTTTGGGACCTTGACTTCAAGACTTATCTCAAGTTATGATCTTTTCTGCTGAAAACTGCATTGACACTCACTGCCACAGCCACCTGTGCTATAGGAGAGTGAACAAAGACACCATCAAATTCATCTTAGGTGCGAATACGCCATTATTTAGCTAAAAGCAACCTAGTTTCTTACTCAGAGTAAGGCTGGATTCAGTGCAATAGGCTACAGAATTGAAAAATCATTGGAAGCTGCCCTCAGGCTTCTCGCTCAAGAAAAAAGTGCTAATTGCTTGTCTTCAAGGACAACCTGTGCTTTCTTCAGGCAAGCTAATTACAGGCTCTTTCAACACTCAAAGGTAAAAAAAAGTTCTCTGTGAACCAAACTCATTAAGTGTTTTCTGAATACAGTCACTGGGTACTCGATATAAAATGGCCTTCATATTACAGCTTTAAAAGCTGCAATGTTTTAGTCCTTGAACAGCTGCTGAAGCCAGGGAAAAAAAAAATAAGAAAAAACCCAGATATCTATAACTAAGCCAAAGCAAAGAGGATAAACATATGCATTCATGTCTGTGAAGAGTGATTTTACTAATCCCTGTTACTCTCAGATAAGGCAGCCATCACGTTTCAGAGACCTAAGGGTAAAAACCATCATTTTCCTGAAGGGACAGAAGTTGTTACCTACATGGTTTCCGTCCTGAGACAGCAATAATATTCTAAGGCTTTTCACATTAGAGCTTCGGTCTAAGAGATCTACTGCTTTATCCAGGTCATCTTGATTTTTCAAAGGAATAGAGAGCTGCAAAATAAAGAACAAGAAAAAAAATAATCACTAGAAACAGAAAAAAATAAGTCTTATTCCACAATAGGTATTGAAACAAATGTTAGGAAAAAAAGTAACCAGAATATAAAATAGGATTCTGATTGTTCAATTATTCCACAAATTTTCATTACAATACTCTTTTATTGTCCTTTTTTACAAGGTTTTCCTCCCACGCCATCAGAAAAATGGCTGCCCCTATGCAAATTCCTCCCAAGACACCATCCACAAAACCATTAATTGCTACCTGAGCTGGTTGTTTGCAAAGACCAAGTCAGACATGGGCCCCTGACTCCCTGATGAGAACACTGGCTCAGAATACTTATGAATCCAGACTTAATGAGCAAGTGAAAATTGGGTTTCAGATAGTATGAAGTAGATTAAGACTTTGAAAGAGAGAATCAAAGAAGAATTTTAAATTTGGTAGCAAGATCCCATGGGATTATGTTCAGGCATTCTGTATTCTACAGTCCAGTCGCATTTTGAACCGTCAACAGTCAAAATACTTCAAATACTTTTTGTTACTTCCCCAGGTCAGTCTCCCAAACAACACCAGTACAAGGAAGCAAGATGCTGATGTTCATACAACACTGTGTGATGTTTTATCACTATCAGCGTGTTTTCCCTGGAGCAGAGTGACTGAGCTATGGTTCATATTAAAGGGAAGGACTGAAAATTAAACTTAAGGGTAGAGAATTTGGGATGGGAAAAGGAGGTGTCACCCAGAGAGAGCGTTACAGCTTCTGAGCACTGGTAACGTGGCTCTGTACCTCGTTGTTCATGTAGTGGAGGTCCAGTGGCTGCCCAAAGGCTGTTTTCACTTTCTGTTGCACATCTTCGTAGCGCACGGGACGGACAAATGGAATAATTCTGGAACAAAAGAGAATCACTGATTGAATTCAGAGACATACTTGACAATGCAATCAAATTAGATGCCTGAACCATTAATAACACATTGGAATGTTCTCTTTTCATCCTCAAGTAGGTAGCAAACTTTTCTAATTTGAACTGATATTAACTATTTCAGCAAGGAATTCTTCATCTCTGGTCCATTTCCAAATGGTTTGTCAGAATGCAATGTTCAACTGAAGATTTCAAATAGAATTCCTTTGTCCCTGGATAGAAAAGTATCCTTTACTGAATAAATTTCTTTCACATTACAGGATACAAATCTCTTATGCACTTTGGCGTAAAAAATACTGCCTCAGGCACAAAACACAAACAAATATGTTCAGTGAGAGTTGAATTAAAAGCTGCAGAAGGCCCAAAGAACAAAAAAGGATTTGGTTTAAGTTCTCCAGTTGCCGAGCTTGCAACTCACGCCCTAAAAATTTCCAAAACGTGTTCCAGTTGAAAGGTTTCAACAAGCATTCCCACAGCAAAGTTAGTCCTGACTCCTGCGAGAAGGCACCAGCGGGACACAAAGGAATGTGAAAAACCTCTCTCCCAAAGGTGGCCAGTGGCCTCAGCTCCATGTTAGCCCTCTGCGTGCTCAGCTCAAACATCCCTGAACATCTGAATCCCAGTCACTAAAGGTTCTGCTGTTATCCCTCAAATCCTGCACAACACAGCAAGGGCCTTTTCTCAAGAGTTGAAGGCAAATCTGACTGGAACTGGGCAACTGTTTGTCAATCTCAGCTTGCTTTATTTTAAAAAAATCGCCCTTTTTTTTTTTTTTAATTACAGACACCTAATACATGTGGCACAGCCGACTTGCAATAATTCTGAATATTCATGTCTCATACCCTCACGCTTCCTCCCTCGTGTATTCTTCATTCATAATGTGTCTCTGGGCACCTTCATGGACTGACTGACACACAAAATATGCACAAATGTAAATTATTCTGACCCCTTTCCTTAGCTCAGACCTTCTAACGCACTGACCTCCCACTTCCAGCCCTCAGTTGTCTCCTCGCCAGCTGAATGGTAGGAGTTTTAGATTCTCAGACACAAGTGACCTCAAGAAATCCAAAATGGCAATGGGCACAGCTGTCCCAGGGCCACCCTGCAGATCCTGGGGCACACACATGCTGTTCAGAAAATGACAGTATACTTTTCTTTGTTGGGTTTTTATTACCATTTTGCCTACCTTGGAAAAGAAACTCTAAAGTTTTAGGCAAAGTAGTAACATGAAGCTCCAGCAAAGCATCTAAAACTGTTTATTTTGCTCAAATATTCTTCTGCAGGAAGATGCCAAGTACTCAGAAAGTCGCTACCTCAACAGCCGTGGAAAAGGACAATCTTCACCCTCTTCAGAAGAATCAGCGAGTAAAACATCCTGGGTCAAGAACTGGAAGACTTGAGCGTGAACTATACTTTCCAACCCGCTGTTCTAGCAAACCAAGGACAACTCCTGCTCAGAAACCCGCCTTTCAGCTCTCTCTGCAGCACAAGGCCCAGATGGTCAGTTCTTCCTGCCCTGGGGCTCCTGCAACCAGACTTTTCCCCATAGAATCATAGAATCATCTGGGACGGAAGGGACTTCCAAAGGCCATCTAGTCCAACCCCGCCACAGTCAGTGGGGACACCCCCAACTAGACCAGGTTGCCCAGGGCCTCCTCGAGCCTCCCCTTGAATGTCTCCAGGGAAGGGGCCTCA
>JAOQGH010000011.1:2954211-2970011 GCA_025769975.1 Gallinago jamesoni | reverse complement strand
CTCAACCACCTCCCTGGGCAACCTCTTCCAGTGCTCCACCACCCTCATTGGAAAGAACTTCTTCCTAAGATCCAATCCAAATCTGCTTTTCTTCAGTTTAAACCCACTGCCATCTGCTTCCACGGGCAATGAGACCACACTGCATTTCCACTACCAACAAGTTAAACTTACTGCTTGGGGCCACAGCCTTTGGCAAGCTCCGGGACTCCTTGGATATCTGCATACTCCACCTCTGCAACTCAGAACAACTCTGCTTTGCCAGAGCTGAAATGCTACCAGAAAAATCTTGATTATCAGCAGCGCTTAAGTTTTGCCATCAGACAGAACTAGGAAGACCTGAATGGACCACAGAAACTTCTTCTTGCTCACTGGGACAACTCTCTGAGCTCACCGAAACCCCGAATCACCTCCGGGGAAGCTCACACGACTTCATGCTGAATCTGTGCTTTGGATAGGAGGCTTAGCTTCCAAATCATCCATCCAGCTGCTCTGCCAGCACTCAGCATCCTTGCACGATACACAGCTTTTGTTTTAAATAGCTCTAGTGTTAGTTGGCTTCCTTAACCCCTTCCCAGGAAGGGTTCATCTTCCTCCCAGACCTACAACATTCAGCTAGTTAGAAATAATTGTCCTTGTTAAAAAGCAGCCCACAATAACATTTTCTACATATTACTAAGAAACCCATCCATGAAATTATAGTACTCTGGCACCGTACAAACGTAATTTAGCTCTCAGTTGGGCCGAAGTCCCTTATAAAGGCTTCCATTCTACACTCAATGCATTAAAAAGCAGAGCTGTTCTCAGGTGCCACAAATTCTATTAGTTTAAAAAACTCTGCGCGCTCTTCTAACACAAAATCACGGACTGCAGGGTTTAAGGAGCCCATTCCTGCCTGACCACCTTAAATATTTGTGGTTAGATCTGGCAGCTCCTCTGAAACCAAGCACACACACTTACATTCTCAGTGCAAGCCTGCTGTCTGTAACTGCATACCACTTTGGGAATGGGGAATTCAGGCGAGCCTAACTGCATAATTAGACTAACACACAATCAACCTTTTCATTTTAATGCTCCTGCAGAAAAAAACCCCAAACCCTTTCTTCTCCCCTGAGCTCTGTGCCATCTTGAATGCCCTGGGGCAGAAGACGGGCAAGATGACAAGTTGCTGCGGTGACAAGTTTTGCTTCTGAGTTACCTTGTCCTAACACGGTGTCACAAGCAATTGTGACATGTCACACAGTGGGGCTGTTGTAGCGCGCACAATTGCCTGTAACACAGCAGAGTGCTGAGAAGATCTGGCTGATAAAAGTGGCAGCAGATCCCAGCTACAATTACTCTTTTATTTTTCTCCTTGAGGCCCAAAAGTCAGGTTTTTTTAGTGACAGAACTCACCACGTAGTACTTTGGGGAATAAAACAGTCCTATTTTTGAGGAAGACTTTACAAATTATTCTCTGCTTTCTCAGCAAAGAATGCCTCTGCTTTTCTGTTTTAACAAAAACCCCTCAATTTGACAGAGGAGGATACTTGAGGAGGAGCTTAAGCAGCTCAGCCAGTAACCTTTGCTAGTAACAGGCTGTTGGGATCACTACATACAACATGCTCTGTTGTACCATCAACAATAATTTGCATTTTATCATGAAATCATGAACTACTTTATGTTGAAAGTACTGTCTGGGATGGGAGAAACCAAAGGATTCCCATAGGATGTCTGTGAGGATCAGCATATAAATTCATGCTTACAATTCAATTAACTCCTTCAGAGAAAAGCAACTGGAACCTGCATCAAGATCCGTTTTTTCTCCCTCAGTGAGGGCTCAAGAACAGCTTTTAAGAGGCTGCAAACAAGTTTGTAGCCTTTCTGTAGGTTCATGGAGCCCCCGAACAGAGCCATAGCAGCACTGAGAGTCCCTCTCAGTGAGATGGCAGGTAAGGAGCTTTTTGAGACTTCCTTTGAAATGTTTAGCTAATTTTATCCACTGGAAACAATACTGCAAACACCAAAAACGCGAATTGAATTAATTCTGGTTTTTGTAAAAGAAAGTATCTCAAAACTAAGTATCAAAGGAAACAACAAGGAAACATGCAGACCAATGAAAAAAATCTTCCCTTGCTGTATCTGCTGCCCAGTCACAGCAGGACAGGGACAGGAACAGGTCATCAGGAAGTGAGAAACTAAAAAAGAATTACACTAATTTGAACAGTTTCATTTGGTTTTAGTTAAATGAAACAAATAGTCTTATTTCAGATGTGTTCCTACCAGGCTGAATTTCTTTCAGGCTGGAGAGCTTGTTTCATATTGCTGCAACTCACTTACAAACAGATACTATCAAAACAAATCAAAGTGTTATACGATACACTGATTTTTAAAAATAACCAAGTTGTGTATGACCTGCTCCTTGTTGCCTTTACTGTGTGTTTTTCATTCAGCAACAAGTGAAGCCAACAAAACATTTAACCTAATTTACTGATGACTAAATTATTCTACTAAGCAAAGAACCCAAGCAGTGAAGACAGACTTACCGTCTTTCCCCGTTATGTTCAAACTTTATCCTTACATCATTCTGTACAAGAAAGAACAAAAGGTTAGTTCACGATGAAATTCTGGCATACATAAAAGCACACAAACACGAAGCAGATCAATTTGTGTTCGCAGGAGGCATCAGCCCCTCAAAAGTCTAAGCAGAACACAGATCTGACAGCTTTCTCCACGGAAGCTGATGCAGACTGTGGACAGAAAGTGAATCCAGCTCCATGAGGAATAGAGAAATTGAAAGGAGAAAGAGAAGGAAAGGGGTAAAAATTAAATTGCAATTTTTATTAACTGTCACTTAAACAGAAGATAGTGAGATATACTATCATAGAATTGTCGAGGTTGGAAGGGACCTTTACGATCATCGAGTCCAACCATCAACCCAACTCTGATAAAAAACCATCCTTAAACCATGTCTGTAAGCATGATGTCAAGCCGTCTTCTAAATATCTCCAGAGATGGTGCCTCAACCCCTTCCCTGGGCAGCCCATTCCAATGCTTAATAACCCTTTCAGTGTCAAAATTTTTCCCGATATCCAATCTGAACCTCCCCTGGGGCAACTTAAGGCCATTTCCTCTTGTCCCATCACCTGTTCCTTGGGAGAAGAGACCGACCCCCCCTGGCTACATCTTCCTTTGAGGGAGTTGTAAAGAGTGAGAAGGTCTCCCCTCCTTTTCTCCAGGCTGAATATACTTTATCTACAAGGAACAATCCATCTTTAACACTGCATGGCAAAAATCTGAAATTGAATTGAAAAAACTGAATATTCTTCTGAACTGAAGCTAATTTTCTTTGTGCATTCTCGAAGTGAGCATGTTTTCTTCTATAGCAAAAAAAAAAAAGATATTCAGGGAATGTGCTACATTTTTGATTCTTAAGGCACAGCCTAAATCTTGCTTTTGCAACAACGCGGCCCCTGAAACTCCAACTAAGCAGTTCCAAACAAGTTAACGATGTGCCATCTTTGAAAGTGCAAAGGGGTCACGGTCCAGATCTGGCAGATGGACCGTGCAACCTGCGCGTTTCCCTGCAAACTGCGAAGATGCCGCGTGGCACGGAAGAGTCAACACGCTGAACTCTCGGCTCCGGAGATCAAAGTTCAAATCCCAATTTAGGTCACAAATATAAAAATAAAAAGGGAAAAATCTGCTCTGATAAGACTCCATAATTTCTGCTGCACAATTTATGTGATTGGAATAGATTAAGCCATCTGTGAAAGCCTTAGACAATAGGCAATCATACATCTAGGAACTTCAAAAAAATGTGGCCAGGAAATGCTTTTTAGCTAGAGGAAGTATCTGGCAGGCCCAGTGGTCAAGAATGCAGTTCAAAGGGACCCGTGCAATCACTGCGAGCACACACTATTCCTGCAGCCATACCCCAGGTACAGAACTGAGTGTGACAAACGACCATCCCAGTCGGAGCCACCGTCACCTGCAGGTGGGTAATTCCCACCAAAGCTCCTTTCTCAGCTGGGGGAAGAGAAGGAACTCGCTCTAGAATGACAACAAAATGAAGCAAGTTCTAAGTAACTCAATTAAAATCAGCAGTAGAGGAAAAAAAGCAACAAGCAGCATAGGAATCATCAATTATAACAGATGCCCACCAGCCAACTACTGCTGAAACAGTTCTTTCTTAAATATAATGGATGGAGGAATGATCCCTTTATATCAGGATCTTCAGGGAAGTAAAGCCCTAGATTTTTTAAGTTTTTTTTTCAATGCTGTACTATTCTAAGTAGCCCAGTCTAAGGGAAATAAACAGGACTGTTTAGATTAAACTGCATTAATGTAATTTTTCAGATTAAATTTTTGGCCTCAAGATGTGTTTTAGGTGATGAAACAGCTCAGTGACAGAGCTCCCACTAGTTAAAATTAGACAACGCTAGAAGATCTTCCGAGTTCTTTGGAAACTCCCTTCAACTTTCTGGTACCTGAGCAAACTAAGAGATCTTTCTCAATGGCATTGCAACTTTCAAATGTGTCACTTGTAGCAATATGTAATTTGTAATAAAGGGAAGGGGGGGTGGAATTTGGCATCCATCTCCTGTCGTTTTTCGAAAGGATCAGACACTGGCCATTTGTGTCTATTTTTCAGAGATCTAAGAAAAGGCATTTAAAGTGATCTCAGTGGTTACATTTCAGTGAGTACCCAGAGGAGTTAAACATCTAGTCTTGTTTCCTTTGAAAGCATGAACCTATCACCTACATAAACCATTTTTTGAAGCAACTCCCATCAACTGTCCTGAGAGATGAGTGAGAAAGCAAATCCAAGTTTAGTACTTCAGTGCTCCAGTTCTGTGAAGCAGCATCATAAATAATGATTGCAGATTTCGATTAAAGACATCTCTGAATTTACGTTTCAAAGTGATTTGGAAAGGATTTTGTACTCCTCCATCTACGGATTTGTCCAGCACATTCGAGGAAATCCCATATCCCAGCTGAACAAGTAGATTATGAGCAGACAAAGCATAAGGACGAGACAGACGTGAACTTTAAAGCCTGCTCTAAAAAGCTTAAGCCTGTAATAGGAATATAACCGAAAAGAGTTATTTTACTGATATAGGCCACTTCTGTTAACGTTAGTCTAACTGCCAGCAACTTGATTTAATTTTTTAATATAATAATGAACACACAATTCTTGTCTGAAATTGTTGCTTTTCCATTGAAGTATTTCATCCAGATGACACGCAGCATATTCAGACAGGGCAATATTACTCTGTCCTTTCTTTCTACCAGAAAGTCAACGCAATAGTTTTCTCTACAAAAAAATAGTCTCCAGCAACGTTGAACGATCCCAGAGAGACTTTCAAGTATTGACCCTGTCACTTATTACCTTGGGAAAGGTATTTCTTTTGGAAAAATGGACTTCTCATCCCCATACCCAAATCAGGGTTAGTTTCATTCACCTCCTCATGTGACAGATGACAGGGGAACTCCAGACAATGCTCCCTGTTATGGACACTACCTCCAATCAGACACCTGTAAATAACTGTCTCCTTTTTCACTGAAGCAAAGTTATTTCAGTTTCACTAAACTTGGGCCTTTTAGACAATTCCCTCCACTGTTCTTGGATCAAATTCAGCTTGACCACCTTTTATTGGGGTCTCCATTCTGTATTCAGGTGCAGCCTGAATCATGTGAAGATGAGACAGGCATTACTTCATTATCTCACAGACTGCTTTATGCAGCTTTAAAACTGCAGCAGAAATGGAAATTCTTGTTTCCTTTTCATCTTTATGCTGCTCAGTTCCCCGCTTCCTTTTGAATTTATTTCCCCTACAACGAAAAGCACTTCATACTGCTACATCATGACAGAGTCAGCAAAGAAAAGCTTTCCTGGCCTCCCTACCTGCTTAAATGAATTCTGTAAAGGTCACTGCACACAACCTGAAAACATGCTCCTAATATGTAATTGCTAATATTCAATAGGAAGACAGTTTTCTTACCGGAATTTTTTTTTCTTCCACTGCAGAGGCACACTGGTTTGTTATTGCAGGGCTGCCCAAGACGGGTGGACTGCTGGCATTGTGTTTTTTCTTTAAAAATAATAAAAGTAGGTTAAAAAAACAGCAATACGACTGCAAAGCCAGGAAACCACTTGGTAAACTTTTTAGCGAATCTACACAGACCAAACCCCATCAAAAACACATCTGGGAGGAAGGCAGAATACTAAAATGTTGCAAATTATCAGAAGTGTGCCCTCCCTAGCCCATAAAGGTTAAGTAAATAAAATAGTTAGTGAGCAAGAATAGGGAGCTAATCCACCTGAGATGCTTCAGCAGTTGGAAGCACGAGGCAGGACACAGGCAGCAGACCCACTGTCACCTCCTCTGTCCCTTCTGCCTCCAGGTAACCATTTCAAGCACTCAGTAAATAGCCCATTACCTGTTTGTTGGAGTGAGCCGTATCTTTATTCTTCATGGTATCATATCCAGGCAGCCTGTGACGTCGGCTCATCTGGAGCGCTACCAGGTCCTTCATGATGGATTTCAAGGCCTCTTGTTCATCTGTGATACACAAGAATTTCAGTAAGTTGCCGAGGTATCAACCATAACGCTTTAGCACTTGTTTTCCACTGGCTCATAGAAAGACAATCCTTTTTAGGATATTTACAAATACACTGTAATTTCATTTAGTTATAAAAAGCCCAGAGTCAACCTTGTACCCTGAAGTAGTAAACAGACGGATAAATTTTAAGTCACTTGTGCAACGTTACAAAAGGATCTGGCCATAGTAAAGTTCAGAATAAATATTCCCGTCCCCTGGTTCCGTTCAAATCGCTTCTCAACAAACAATACAACTTGGACAGATTTGCTAGATCATCATAGGTCATTTAGGAAGGGCAAACTGATGTGCTTCTGCCAAGGAAAACCTGGTAAGAATCTGTTCTTTCCAATTTCATATCCTGTTAACTTTGAATTCTGGACAAAGAGTTGTCTTAGAATCACTCTGAATCCAAATCCACTTGCACTGATTTCCCCAACACATTCCTCTCTTTCCCCAAAAGAAACTGATGGAACAATGTTCATACCATTTAATGACACTACAAGATCTACTGAATGGCCTAGCATTAAGAACTGTCTCCTGGCAGAGAGTAAATGCAGCAGGTTCAATTCAAGGCTTCTTGCAAATGCAGGAAAATAAAGAACACACATTGAAATATTTCTTATACATACTACCGACTGAAAATTGCTTTCTGAGACTAAGATTCCTGATGTAACAAATTTAGTGTGTTCTTATGTTGCTTGATAGTTTTGAAGGCGGAAGTAGTGTTTAGCAGAACTGCATTAAAGTCTAGAAGGGAAAAAAAAAGACACAAAAGGAGAGAAATGCAGAGGAGCTGGGCTGTGATGAATAAAGCATAAAGCAAGGTGCCCAAAACCTACTGAAAATAATCCTTTGCTTTTACAAGCACAACAATCCTTAATTCCTTGATATTGCAAAAGGGAAAAAAGGTGACAGGTGAAGTTTGGTTCCAAAGGGGACAGCAAGAGCCACGTCGCTTCTGGGTGCTGTGTCACCAACTGTCACCAACCAACAAAGCAGCATCAGACACTGCCCCACAGTGACCTGCCACTGGCACTCACACCTGCTGACTGCTGAGCTGCTGTTTCACACTGCAACATCATTCGAGTTTTTAGGGATAACACATTATTTCCTTGGCAAATAATACGTCCAGATAAATCCTTCCTGATACTGAGGGAAAATTTAAGCATGAAATTTGAAGCAACGATTAGATCAGCTCTGAACATGCCCAGAAGAATCTGCCCTTCTAAAGAGTCTGCTTGGACTTGACCACTAGTTTTGGATAAAAAGTTTTTTTCTTTTGACAATTAGAACTTTTGGAAGTGATGCAAAGCAGTAAATGTGTAGGCAGGGTTATCACATCCCTACTCCTCCGACACAGATCAGGTGTGCAGTGTAGGCACTTATAGGCTACAGTTCTCCTGTCGCCCTGAAGTCCTTACACACGTCACTGCGATGTTGCCTGAACAGAAATGAGAATTTTTGAAGCTGATTTGTAAATAATTGAAACTTGATTTTAAAAATGCAGTATGGCTACACACTCATCTTCAATCCCTGGCACTGGTTTGGGTTGGTAATAGCTTATATTTGGAAGTGTGATCCTGGGACCAGCTGCTGTGCATAATGACGGACTGTCTCACATCTGTATTTCTCTCTAAAGGGGACTAATTGGGACTATTTGTTTCTTCAATTTTATGTCATGCATTTGCTTATGAGTGTCTCTTAACGAAGCTTATGTTTTATGCAGGATCCTGGGTTCATAATTAATCAATGTCTGAATAACAAACAAGATTTTCGCAACACTTAAAGATGACAGATGTGGGACAAATCCAGCTCCTACATCCACCACGCAGGGAGTGAATGCTACCAAAAATGAGAAGCAAAAAAGGAAGAAAAAATGCATGTATTTGTAAGGGGGGGCAGCATCTACAAAAGTCCCAGGCAGTAGAGAAGTCACACTAACATTACCAGGTAATAGCTTCTGCTCAGAAGGTCTGCTGTAGCTTTCTGAGAGTATTAAGCACTAGAACAGAGGGATTTCCACCATGGACTCCAGTATGTCCTACCAGAAAAATCCAGAGTATAGTTGGGAAAGGAGAGAAATCCCCCAATGCATTTGCATAAGGTGTTAATTAGAGTAAAACTCCTAAAAAAAAAACAAAAAACAAAGGAGAGCAGAGCAGTGAAAATAAAGTTACTTGAAAAAAGCCAAAATCAAAACCCACCAAATCTCTGCTGTCCAAGACAAGCCAGAGGAGACAATACCTACATTGTGGCAGTGGAGAAGGGAGAGCACTCCTTGAAATTCCAACTGCATGCAAAAGAAGCGAGGGGTGTAAGTAACACAACCAAAGCAAAGGTTGCTTTCTGAAAAGCACATCGGCCAAAGGCAATAATTGTTCAGCTCTATCTCAGCACTGAGTAACCCCTTGTGGGAGGAAAATGTGAAAAACCAGTTGTGAACGAAGTTAAAGTTTCAGGTAACCAAGAGCACAACTTTATTTTTTTACCTTTTTGTTTTTTTAAGTTGTTTCCAACTTTACATTTCAATGCTTAACCTTTTACCTTACTGGAGCATCTCCAATTTACTCTGATGCTTTCATCGTGTGTGATATTAAGCACAGCCTAGGAGTTACCTGGCAGACAAAGACGAGAACTTTGCACAACAAAATATTACAAATTCTGCACTGGCACATCCCCGGAGCGCCTACCACCCAAAACACGCTGGGAAGAGCTGGGATACAAGTTTTCCACTACAGTGCAGTTTGGGTTTGGCCAGATACCAGGAGGATGAAGAAGAGCTTGTCTTGGCAGAGTTCCTTTGGGCAAGAAGCAAAACAGCTATGAAAGCAGTTTATAACCGAGCACTCATGACAAGAAATCAAGTCAATCAAAGAACATGTCTGAGAATTCGCACATCACTTGAAAATAAGGATCAATGGTTATGAGGCAATCGTGGGCTACAGGTGTTTGATGTGGGTCCAGAGAAGGGCAACGGAGCTGGTGAGGGGTCTGGAGAATAAGTCTTGTGAGGAGCAGCTGAGGGAGCTGGGGGGTTCAGCCTGGAGAAAAGGAGACTGAGGGGAGACCTTCTCACTCTCTCCAACTCCCTGAAAGGAGGGTGTAGGGGGGGGTCGGTCTCTTCTCCCAAGGAACAGGCGATGGGACAAGAGGAAATGGCCTTAAGTTGCACCAGGGGAGGCTCAGATTGGAGATTAGGAAAAATTTTGACACTGAAAGGGTTATTAAGCCTTGGAATGGGCTGCCCAGGGAAGGGGCTGAGGCACCATCTCTGGAGATATTTAGAAGACGGCTTGATATCATGCTTACAGACATGGTTTAAGGATGGTTTTTTATCAGAGTTGGGTTGATGGTTGGACTCGATGATCATAAAGGTCCCTTCCAACCTCGACAATTCTATGATGCCGAAGCCCAGGCTGTGTATAAAGTCAGTGTCTCATTTGTATGAGGAAGTGAGCAAAGAGCACACACGTGTAACCAATTATCTACCTCTTAAAAGATAGTAGCTCATCTACACAGTGAATTTATTAATTAGCTAAGGCAACCTGCAAAATTACACTAAAATATTAAACTCTTAAGAGTATCATCTGGCCACCATCTAAACCCCTGTCAGAGCAGCTGATGCTGAAATCTTTCGTGCCTCCATGTGAAAGGGAACATTTAATGTGCCATCAAAGAGTAATCACAACTTCAGGTGAATTTGCATCTTACAGATTATACACTTTTTAACAGTCTTACACTGAGCTATTGGCTCCCTCACACCAAAACATTCACGATGTAACTCATCCCTACGTTGGTGAGGTAAGAAATGAAGTATTTATCTTTTTAAAACATAAAATTAAGGCCAAATATCGATCTGAACTTGTGTATGGAAAAAATGTTTCCGTTTAGGACAGCACTGTGATGGATTTAATGTTGAGAAGCATGAATACTTCTTTATTTCCATCAAAATAGAGGATTTCCATAGATTGACTTTAAAGAAGCACGTGCAGCAGCATCACCATCAATCACACAATGCAAAAGTCCCTACAAATGAGAAGTAAGGCAATGAGGCAATTTTTGAAGCGCACTGAGAGACCCTGTTTTGCCAGGTCTCCAGTAGGTCTGGGAAACACAGTTCTGCTTTGTGCGGGAAAGATGTTGTCCAGGAAATGCTTTTCATGTTTTAAAAACTACACTCAAGGATTTTTATAACATCGATAAAAGGGGACTGCTACTCCCAGAGAAAGCTATTCCTCTGCATAAAGCATTTATTTCAACTAATAGGTGGTTTATTACACAGGTCTGAGCAAGTCAGTGGATTTGCTGGGGCAGAAATGGAAACAGTTTTGAAAAAAAAAAACAAAACAAATCATGAAGTTCAAACAGTAAAAGCATCTGCACGTTGGTAAAAACAGGAAGTCTGTAAACCCCTATAAACCAGGATGCTATTTTATATAGCGTGATAACAGAAGATGTGGTGCCACGTTTGTCTTAAAAAAAAAAGAAAAGAAAATATTGAACAAATAAGTGTGTGTTTGTTATCTACCACCACAATAGCAAAGCTGGTCGCTTAGGCAAGGGATCTGCAGCTCCAGGAGCAACGAGGGAATTTCACAAGTTCGGAAGAGAAACGGAGTCTATGTTAAACCTCTGAAAAAAGTTTTTGAAAAAGTTTAATTTTGAGTCCTTCGCTGTGGACAGTCTTAGTGGTAACAAAAGGCTGGCCTGCCCAATTCTTAGGAAATCACAAGTGATATAGTTTGTAGACTGAGAAGAGAAATCAGAGCTTCTCTATGAGCCTTGTGGTGTGTACTTGGGGTACTGCTTCTCTCTCACCCATGAAAAACCTCAAATTTGGGGATATCAGCTGGTCCTAACCTGCAGGCTGAGCCCAGCTCCGGGGGTGTCACCGCTGCTGAAGCTGGGCTCCGGGTGCGCGTGCGAGCCAGGGGAAGGAAGTGACACAGGCAGGAAAAAAGAGCAGATCGAGGGAAAGACTCAAATGCAGCTGGGCCGGCGGCGAGCGCTTCGCCTGGGCCTGCCACACACCAGCCAGCCCTGACACCGCTCTCCCCGCTGGTTCCCAGATACAGACGAATTTCTCACTATTAGAAGCAGGTATCCCTATTTTAAGGGGTGCCGAGGAGCTCTCCGCAGGGAAATAAACCTGTGACAGCCCCTTCTGCAAGGTCTCTGCAGAGAACCACCCTCAACGAGCTTCAGCTGCACCAGAGGCCTAATGACAAACCGCAATGCCAAGCTCTTACTGTCAACCACCCCATGTACTTTCCAGACTAGTTATCCAAAAATAAGATGGAAGAAAAGCAGAGCGTGGTACAGCCTGTTATCCATTCTTATTTAGACTATTTGATCCTAACAAAGTTAAATTTTTCCTATTGGGAGCGACGGGCTTGCGGCTGCGCCATGACCCAACACAAGCACACAACGCCGTGGTGGAGCGGTCCATGAAGTTGTAATTTTTTTTCCATTCTGCACTCCTGTGTTTACAAACACAACTGCCCTTGGAAAACACTTCCATGGAAATCCAACTTCTTCCTTCTCAACTATTTTAAGCGTATGTACCATCTGGTTGGTTCCTTTGGAGAAGACCCAGATGGAATAATACTATGCTTCTCTCGGCAAAAGAGAATTCCACCCATGGATCTGCGTATATTTGTTGTATTTACAAAATCAAAGCAGAGTAGAAAGGAAATGGAATTGCTTTAACTTTTGCTTTGAGCAACATTTGCAACGCTGTATGAATTTACAATGTAAATGTAAGAACTAATTATGCAAATGGCTCAAATAATGAAAGACAGTCTTAGAAAACGAAACGTAGTTGGAGGGAAGAACCATCGAAGTGGTAGCCCACAAAGCCATGCAACTCCACACTTAGGGCAGCAGTAGTAATTCCCTTGCCAATATGCAAATACAAGTAAGTTCTGGCTTAGAGCAATTAAATTTTTAATTCTAGTCCACGAGACCCCTCTTTAAAATCAAAAGGGAACCAGGTAACACATTCCTCCCCCCGCATAAGTAGTTCTTTCTAGAGGACATACGGCCCAAAAGAGTTAATCATTCCAATTCCATCACGGCAACTTCAGGTAGCAACATTTTACTCTTGAAAAAGAGTTCCTCTAACTCCTTTGCTGGTTTTTACGCGTTATTGTCCGGGTTGAGTAGGGCAAATCGGCATCCATTGGAAGCTTTACAGAGAAAAAGCTGTTTCGAGAGACTCCCAAGCTGCAATTAATACTGCGGGGAAAGTGTTCCCCATTAAGTTGAAGCACGTCCGTTCCCGTCCCAAAACTAAACAAACCCCATTTTTTTTTACCGGCAGCAAAGCCCGCCCTCGCCCCCAGCCCCGACCCACCGAGCCTCGCTCGCTCCCTCTGCCCAATTTTAGTAACAATCGGCGGCCGGGGCCGGCGGCGCTACCGGGGCTCCCCGCGTCTTCCAGCCCTCCCGGTTTCTTGAAAGATTTGAAAGAAATCTCCTCAGAAAAACACACGGTTTGCCCGAGCGGCGATGGCCCCGCTACCGACCGATAAAGCGGAGCCGCCGCCGCGGGCCCCGGCCGGCCCCGACCGGCCCCGACCCCCGGAGGCCGCGCACCGAGGGGGGTCCCGTCCCACTCTCTCTCCCCACCCCGGCCCCAACCGCGGCCCGCCCCCTCCGCCGCAGGCCCCTGAGGGCCCCACCGCGGCCCGTTCGCCCCCGCCGCGGCTCTCACCCATCTCGGCGGGCGTCGGGCCCGCGCCCGGAGGCGCGCTGAGGGACGAGGCTGTCACCGCCGCGGCTCCATGGCGGCCGGGCCGAGGGGGGAGGGCTCACAGCCGCCGCCACATTCCCAGGGCCCCGCGCCGCCGCCTTCCTTCCGGCGGCCGCGCTCCGGGTCCCGCCGCGGCGGCGGGGATGGGAGGGGGCACGGGCGGTCCCGGTCGCTCCCCGCCGCCGCCGCCTCAGGGCGCCCCGGGGCCGCGAGCAAAACAAACCGCTCGGCGGCCGCCGCGCCGCCGCCGCCGCCTGCCAATCACAGGGGCCGACCCGCCGCCGCCCGCCAATCCACGCCGCCGAGCCGCCCACCCGACGGCGCCGCTGGCCAATCGGCGTGCGAAGAGCCGCAGCGCCCGCTCCGCCGGCTGCCAATCACGAGGGCCCGTTCTGCTGGCGGGTTAGCACCACCCCCCGCCACTAGGCGGGAGCAATTTAGACCCCGCCCACAAACCGCTGCCAATCAGGGTGACAGGCGGCCCCGACGCCCCGCCTCCCGGACGGGTTCTAGAGCCGGGGCGTGCGGCTGGGTCCTAGAGCCCGCCCGGCGCTGCTTCCTGCGGGCAGCCGGGGTCATCCCATCCTCATCCCACCAGACTCTACGTCAGGTCATCCGCCTCAGCCACGATTTCAGGTGGGCATCAAAGTGTCCTGGAGGAGGGAACCTTCCCCAGGCATCTTAAGCACCTCCTAAAAATTAAATTGTTGCTTTAAAAGCACCTTTTAAAAAGGGGGAAAAAAACCCAACCAAAACCAGTTCAAGAGTTAAAAAGGCCAAAAGACAGTGATAGCAGAATTCTTTTGGGTTTCAAAAGAAAAGTGAGAAAATTTCCCAGAGCATCATCACCCAGGGCAGCTGTGGCAAGAGGTGTTATCTTCCAGTTGCTGTTCTAAGAAAAGATGCTGTTAACCATCACACCTTCACCCTCCCAGGCCATCACATGTCCCCACAGGTCGCAAGAAGTGTCACATGTCAAAGTCAAAGAATAAACACCTCTTCTACTTTTTAATCCTTAAAAAACCCCACTCTTTCATTTTTCTCCACAATGATGAGCCCTGTAATCACTTCTGTAGCTGTTGAAGCTACTCAACATGAAAGTGAAGTTCTGGATCCAGCCTCCAGGAGTACCTCCAGCCTGCAGTACTTGAAGTTCAGCATTTCATTTAAGAGTTTATCTTAATGAGAAAGCATTTTTTTGTTGTTAGAAGTTGAACTGCTGACCTGCTACATTAGCTTACTTGACAATTTTTTTCCAGTTTTAGCATTTGGGTTGTCTTAGACACACAGACCAGAAGCAGAACACTCTCGCTAAAAAGTTCACCACTGATGCTAAAAACAAACAATTTGAGGCAGGAAAGCCCCCAAACAACCCAAATACACCACACAAATTTTCTCTACTAGGATCACCCAATCTGACCCAGAAATCCTACTCAAAGTTCGCAAGCCGTGTTTAAATCAAATCATACCTTTTGAAGCCACATCCAAGCTTCAGCTGCTCTTGCCCAGCTCCAGCTGCTCTTGCCCAGCTCCTGCTTCCATTCCACTTACAGGATGATGTTTTTACAGTGCTTTTTTAACCCGAAATGGACAATGGAGGGGGTTTTGTAATTTTAAGAAATCTGGTCCTTCTCCCCTGGCGTGGCCCTGGCCACCCCGCCGCTGGGAAAGCCACCTCCAGCAGATGGCTTTAGCAGCTGCTTTTCAAGCTGGCAAACATCTCACAGCAAGCGTATTGTTTTTGAAGTGGTTTTGCTTGCAAGCGCGGCAGCAGCAATGTCGGAGAGGTTATATCCACTGGATAACGGGATCGGAGCAGGAAATGTGTCTCAGAAGGGCAGGCGAGCGCAGGAATCTAAAACCCACACACCAGGAGGCATGCAAGATTTAGCCAAAGCATGACAACAATAGCTGTGATATCATTAATTTTAGATATATATTTAACTGCCTAAAGGGGATAATAAAAAGATCACAATGTCACACTAGGTAGACAAAAATCTATAAAGGAATGCTTGGACCAACAGATCCGGCCTCTCTAGAGCCAGAAGCTCTGGACAAGATGACTTCATAGATTCCACCTTGAAGTTCCCATTTTCGAACCAGACCGGTGCTGTTAGTGTTTAGACTTCTCTTTTTCAGCCCCTCCTGTCTCACCACTCTGACGCTCACAAAGTGTTTCTGGCTTTCCTGTCTATTCCATCCCACCTTCATCTCCAACTTACAGCCATTTTGTTTTCATAGCAAGATTATCCTTTCACTTAAATAATCCTCTCCCTCTTCCCTGCTATTTACTCTCTAAATACATAAAGAATCATAGAATCATCTAGGCCAGAACAGACCTCCAAAGGCCATCTAGTCCAACCCCCCGCAGTCAGCAGGGACACCCGCAACTAGACCAGGTTGCCCAGGGCCTCCTTGAGCCTCCCCTTGAATGTCTCCAGGGAAGGGGCCTCAACCACCTCCC
>JAOQGH010000011.1:2933365-2954055 GCA_025769975.1 Gallinago jamesoni | reverse complement strand
TGGATGCAGCCCAGGATGGGGTTGGCCTTCTGGGCTGCAAGTGCCCACTGCCTGCTCATGGCCAGCTTCTCGTCCATTAGCACCCCCAAGTCTCTTTCCTCAGGGCTGCTTTCTAACCCCTCATCCCCTGGTCTGTCTTGATACTGAGGGTTGTTCCGTCCCAGGTGCAGGACCTTGCACTTGCTCCTGTTGAACTTCATGAGGTTTACTTGAGCCCACCTCTCCAGCCTGGCCAGGTCCCTCTGGAAGAGAGAAGATAATCATATCTCCTTTCAGGCTTCATTGTAGCAGACAAGAAATCCACTCTCTCTTCATAATACAAGCCTTGTGTTTGTGGTATCTTCCTTGTAACCCTTCTTTTGCCCCAGTTCCAATTTAAATTCCTCTCTCGTTTGACAGCATCGTTACCGCTCTTGGACCAACTTTTCTACATGCTTTTTCACAGCTTCATGGTGGCTCATTGCTATCCCTTTATCAAGTACTAAATCCAAGCTTCCTTTCCTTACTAATTTCCAAGAAGTAAAAAAAACCTCCTCGCATCCTTCACAAACTTCTCTTCATCCCTAAATTCACAACCTTGCACTTTCTGCTGCTACATTTCACCTTGTCTCCATTTCTCACTCTTCAAAGCCATCAGTTCTCCAAAATACTCTAGTTCCCTCATATTATTGAAGCCTCCCACTTTTGTTCATCACCGAATTTAATTATCACACTTGCTTTTTGTGCCAAGGTCATCACAAAACGGCTTTGTCGAGATTACTCTTGGGACCAGAATTGGGGAAATTCAGTATTAATTCCCCACTGCACCAGCCCTCACCTTACCATTTGGGATTTTTCTCCGTCTTCCAGTTCTTATGTGTCTGCACATAAAATTCTCAGTTGAAGTCCTGTTAAATGAGACCGACTGCACATCCTTTGTGTAGAAACTTGATTTACTGAAGCCCAAGAGGTACTAGACTAGATTGTAGCAGCTCGTGACAGTGAGCCAGGAGTTCCCAGCAGATGGTAGGAGGCAGCTGCCCCAGGAAAACTTGCTCTTTTCATCTCCAACTGCCCGGAATGTCTGGATTTCAACAAAGCTTCCCCCCTCTCTTTGTCAAATTGAAAATACAATGTTTCACCTTAACAATTCATCATTTCACCCACCTATCAAGCCTGATGTCTAAACCAGCATTTTTTATCTGCTGGTTTTGTGGTTCTTTTCTCATTTTACAGCCCTTATCACAATACTATCTATATGCAAATGCTATTAGGCCTTTTTTTTAGCCTTTCAGCCTACAGGTCTACCACTGCAGACCCCCTCTTTGCCTTTTTTTCCACCCCCGCAACAAGCTGCTACATGCTTCTTGAACTGGAAGCAATGATTCCACCAAAATCGGGGCTCCTATAAAAAAAAAAGTAATTTTTTTTTACTTTTACCATCTACTTAATGCTATACTAGTTTTGTGCATAAGAATCAGTAACACTATGGTACAAACTGATATTCTGTGGTTTTCCACCCAGATTACCCACATCCTTTCAAAGCTGTGGCTTTCCAGAAGAGAAGCTTCCCTCCTGTAAACAGCAACTACAAAACCACAATTAATTCTTCAATTTAAAGCTATTCAAATTGTTTGAGAGCATTTAATGTCAAATCATCTGTAAAGATACTGCCTGAGATTCTCCAGGAGCTACCATGTTTATAGTGAGCCCATTTCTTCTACAGGAACTTTATAGAGGCCTAATTATTTAATGCCATCACGGAGCATTAAGTAAGAAAAGGAAATGTAATCCCTGTTTTGGGATTAAAGAGCATTGCACAGAGCACCACTGTTAAAAGTTACACAGGAAGTCTGGGGATTTAACTCCTGGCATCTTTTCCCAGTCTCGTAATCACTACGCCATCAACTTATTTTCTATTTTGGGAGTATTCCCGTTTTCTGAAGCATACCTGTCTGACTCAAAGAGCCTCTTCTCCTTGCTATCAGATGTACTATTTCTTCTTTCCTTCCTGTTTCCCTTCTTGTTTAGGTAGACACATCCTTCCTGGGGAGCTGAGCAGTCTCCAGGCTGAGCCCCGTCCCATGCCAAAACTTCCTTATTCTACATCTCGGGCTCCACAGCCAGAGACACGGAACGGGAGCAGCCAGAAGAAATAAAAATTGAAGGGGCAGAGGAGGAGAAACCCTGTAAATCTTCAAAGGATGCACAAAAGCATTTTGTGCTTTCTGCGGATCTGAGAGAAGAGTAATCTCACCCAGTCCATGCAGTTCTGATTCTGCTAACGCCTTCTTGTTGCATTGTCAGCTTTGAAAACCAAATTAATGGAAAATATCATTATCCGACTTCAGGAGAGCGTGGCAGAATACATCTTGGCCAAACCTCACCCCACCCGCAGCAGAACACATCAACCGTGTGAAACTCCTTTTCCCAGCCCCTGTTGACCCAGGACCTGTCCCGTCCTGTGCTGCTCAGCCTGCCCTCTCCTGCTGTGACAGCACTCCAGCAGAGGGGGCTCTCAGGCTGTCTGGCTGGAAAAAGCAGGAGCCATTCTGCCGGGGCAAAGCTAGAGAGAAGGAAGAGGAGGAAGGATGTTAAAAATATTACATGCTTCTAGATCATGACTTGCTTCTGAGTTGGCAAGTCTGGGCTGTTTATAGAGCGGGACGCATGGAAAAGCACAAGATTAAACATTTGCTACAGCGTCAGGGCTTCAAATCATCCAAGAGATCACTTTTTCTCTGCTCCTATAGGCAGTATATTCTGTTACCATGGGGGCTTGCTTTCATTTTCAAGTATTTTCAAGCCACTTACCCATTAGTGATTAATTACGTGCTTTTCACTTACAACTGGTGTCAGAGAAGTGACTTTCCCAGGGTCACAAAGCAAGCGAGCCCTGCCAGATGTCAGCTCCTCCTTAGTATTTACAGAAAGCAGAGATACTTGTCTCTTTTTCTCCCCATGTTCCTCTACAGTACTTTACGGCACTTGTTTTTCCACACTGAATCTTTTTTCTCATATCATCTACCAGTTCCCGAATTTTTTTGCACCAGGAGCTCCAATTTGCAGAATTTGCTTTCTTCCACCGGAGCGGAAGCTGAGAAAGTCTCTTGGAGAATTCTGAAACACAGATACAAGGAAAAACAAAATCATCTAGGGGGACGTAAATACATTTCTAGGGTAAAATGCAAACAATTTTTCAAAGGAAAGCATCTGTTCCAAATACAGATTACTAGAACAAAGTCCATATATAGCTTTGAAATCCCGTACCATCTCTACAGGCAACTCTTTCCACTGTGGTCATGAAGCTTAATAAGCTTTTATTTCAAAGCCAGTACACAAAGAATTAAGACAGGAATCTGATGTTGTCAGACAACAGTTTAGTTGAACTAGAGTTAATCTAAATACTGAAGTCACCAGTTCAGCAGTCCTGCTCACCAGGGTCTAAGGTAAAAGCATATTTCCAAGCTCTGCCACCCCATTCCCCTCCAGGTTCCAGTCCCAGCAACAACGGCACCAGTGACTGAGCCTGTGAAGAAAACACCCTTTAACAGAGGTCAACCACACACAAGAGGGACTTAGAAACTAAACAACTGCCTAATTGCTTTGTCTTCAATTTGCCTGTATTCAAAAGCCTTAGAGACCAATTATTTGAATTAAAGAAAAAAAATAAATCCCTCTTCCCCTCATCTTAAAAACCAAAAACATGTAGGCAGATAATTAGCATTTTGTTGTGCAGGGAACAAGCGGGATGCCGAGGAGTTGGAAAACAAGCACTAACACCACTAGTGTGTGGGGATCATGCAGAGGTTTGTTTTAAGAAAATTAACACTGGTGTACTTAATATCATATTAATATTAACCATGTTCTGTGGTGGGTGGGTTCCCAACAATATAATTCTTCAGAATAACTTGCAACTTAAAGAGTTTCTGGAATTACCAAGTTTGTCTCTCATCCTACTGATACCCAAACAAATACACTTCACCAAGTGAAGATAAAGCAATAAGATAAAGCAACCATCCTCCCTTTTACAGCAATAAATTTCATGCAGGATACACAAAGCTTGTTTGAAGTAGTTTCCCCACTCAGCCCCGCAGGTACCAGCTTTTAACTCACCACACAGTGAACTGCAGTCAATCTACAAATGTTCTGTTTTTATTACAAAGTATGAAAGGCAGAAAATACTGTACCTAATACACAGGAGGCTGAAACTTAGAAAGAAGGTTAAAAAATCTGAATAAAACTACATAGGAAGCAAGAAATAGCATAAAAGGATGCAACATTCCACTTTCAAGCGATTTCAGAAAATTGCCTTAAAATTTACAGTTTCAACAATATGGTTCCATGATTCAGTTGTTAAAATCCATTATAACAAAACCTTTTGTATTTTCTCCATAAAAATAAGGGAATATAGGGAGACTGCAGTTATCCATGTCAACAACATACATCTGTTGAATAGCAGGACACTAGGGTTCCTCTGGGACAGTATAGTAGCGAAGTTGCAAATCTCAATACAGAAGGTGGAGAAAAGAAGGAGAGAAGGAGTAAAACTACTATTGCTTTAACATATTTTAGTGAGAACAAGAAGTCAGGGATCTCATATGGATGTTTGTACAATCATGCTACAAAGATTACACCTTCAGGAAATTACCACAATGGGACTGTGAACGGGGAGAGCAGAAGGGAAAACACACAGAAAAGTAAACATCATCTCCTACTCGACTACTGGTAACAAAAATGCTTCGGCGCAACAGATTTAAATTACATTTTACACTGCTAGCAACCCAAGTTTTTTTTTAAAAAAAGGTTCTTTTTAAATAGTAGATTTCATAATTCATATTTACCAGGTTGTCAAATAAAAGAAAAAGCAACGCATCGCTTCTCAGCTGTACTAGGACTCTCTCCTTCCCCAGTTCTCGCCTTTCTGCCTTGGTTCAGATTCCACAGCCCAATCCCTGTCTCTTCCCGAGGAGTCTTGAGAGCTTCTCGTCTTGCAAACGGGAAAGCAAACTCCAAGGGATGACGCCTGGAACACGGGCTTACAGCTAACTCATGGACATAAGATTTATTTTGTCAGAAAATAGCTTATTTCTTCATTTTGTTCGATTTTCTGAAAAGAAATAAACATGATGGAAGCCACATAGATAATTTTAAAAATTATTTTTATGATTATGGGAATTCTAACTTGATGCTGAGTGTCAGAGGCTGCACAAAAGGCCACTGAGATACTTGGCAGACAAAGTTATCCCCTGAAATCAGGCAGCAGCAAGTCTCTCAAGTGCCTTTGCCTCTGGAGCCTGCCACGAATCACTAGATGAGCATTCAGCGACTGGTATTTAGCTGCATTTTTAATTACTGTTTCTTAGTGCTGGTGAAAGGTGCTGATTCCAAGTTCTGGAGATCTCTTCCTAAAAACAGAAGTCAGGGGCATTGCTAAGCACCTCTCGATATCCTTAAGGGTAAGACATTTCTCACTCTTCTTGGGTAAGAGGGGGAAACACAGCTGCATCTCTACGTAAGCATGAGAAAAGTGCTCTTTAAGTGCCACATACAATTAATTCCCTGGATTCTCTACAAAGATAAAACCAGGGACACGGTTGACAGTACCTTGCCCATTCCAGGACTGATTTTGGACACCTCCTTTTAATGTCCACTGTACAATAAATACAGGCCTGCTCAGGAATATCGGTCTGGCAGGAGCAAGCAGAAAATATGTATTAGAGAGAACTTGTGTTAATTGACAGGATACCACAGCATGGGTTTGAGGTGGTAGGACCGTTCCGCTACCCTGCAGCAGAAATACCAAACCCTTCAGTACTTTGATGGAACCATAACTCTGCAATCTTTTGAGCCAAGAGCTTACTGAAAAGGATGCACGGCAGCCAGGGTATGTCCTGAAAGAGTTAAAACACCACTAACGTTAAGAATTGAGGTTGCGTGGATTTAGAGAGAGCAGCTGCATTTCCTTCTATCACAAAAATAAGTTATCCAAAGAATCCAGCTACATCTTTACACAACCAACCTGCCACTACTGCTGTCACCTTCAGACAGAAGAAAAGGGGATTCCCAAACTCCGTCAAGTTCCTAAGCAAAGCAGAAGGGACTCTCGGGGTGACAATTACTTGGGTTGGCCTCACACAATTGTGTCAGTCTCAGAAAACAGAGCTTCAGTTTAAAATTAATAGTATTGTCAAGTGCTCATGGTTTTGGTGTTCAGCAGAAACAAATGAGGATGCACTAGATACTGACAACCATGGCCAGTTTAGGATTTCAGTGACTGTTGTATTTAACATTTTATACAAAACACAGACAAACGCCTACCATAAAAGGGCTGAGGAAAAGATGACTCTCTCCCTAATCTTACCAAAAATATACTTGTTAAAGTGCCATCTGCAAGAGAACAAAACAGACACACTCAGCTTTCTTCATTTACATTTAAAACAAGCACAAGAGCATCTGTGAATTCTAATATATCAGACTCCTCCCCTTACCTAGTCTCTGGCAGGCAACGATCTACAGTTGAGACTGATGCAGCTTTCTCATTGCAACACCAGGCAAAAATAGATCTTCTTACTATTATCCAGAACATTCAGGAGAGTAATTACAGCTAAGTTTTGAAAGGATCATTAACTTTGACTTATGAGAGACAGTGCCTCCCCCGTTAAGTACACTGCAAGGTTCCATAAGGAACAACCTGTATTATCAGTCTCCTTTCATATCATTCTTTGAAACCACTGTGTTTTCTTTCTAAATAGATTGTCAAAGCACTCAAATCCTTGCCTTTTAAATCCCTGCACACAGAAGTACAACTCCCATCGATGCAACCTACCACAGACCATTTCTTTGAGACCATTAACAGACTTGGCATATACTACATGCTAATTTGACATCCAACTTGCTTTCTGTAGTTTTTCACCTCGCTAACGAGTCTTACATGATCAAGATCTCCTGGTTGAGAGCCAATAAACCAGCAACAGGCTGTCCACATAATAGCAGGAATCCATGGAAAGCTTGGTTTAAACAGAACATAACAACCAAATAATAGTTTAGTATCTTGAGTTAATCAACTGGAGAAACGATACAGAACTACTTAAGTCAGAGAAAAAAACATTTCTGTCCCAGAATCAGCCTTGCCTGTACCAACAACACGTGATTTTCTGCTTTGCTAATCTCACTGGTGCTCAGACTTTTTCTTTAATATTACTTTATATTCAAGGGACAAAAGGCATTTGAAAGCAGTTGGTCTGCATCCTCTGCTTGTGGAGCAAGCACAAAATAACTGAGATCAAATATTAAAATATTTATTTTCGTAATCTTTGGAAAAAATAATGCTTCTGAGGGCTTTACACCCAAACCTAATTCAATGTTAAATGGGTGAAATATGATAAACTACCTCCTAATTCACAGGCTACAGTGACAATTCTCAGAGTTTTACTTTATCTTGCAAATAAACTTGAGCCAGCTAGCAGACAGTTCACTCCCTGCCACTGTGGCAGCAGGGGCTGGCAAAAGGACACCAAAGTCTCTCCCTTCCTCCTCGCTATGGAAGTGCCATTTGCACTACGGAACATCTCACCCGTGAGGATTTTCATGTCTTTTCAGTCATTAACCTTTTGAGTCATTTCTTTGAAAAGAAGCTATTTTAAGTAGCATTTCCCCATTCCAAAACAGCCTCCAGTGATTTCAAACGTAATTTCATATAAAGAATGGATTATGCCCACAGCAGTATGTTAGACCTAGAAAGTAGCCCAACTGGCTGAAAAAACAGAATGCAGGCTTTATTTAGAACCCACTGGAGCCTACATGATTCTTTCACTTGACTTCGATGAGTTTGGAATGAGCACCCAATTCCATAAATGAACTTTAAACAATTTATGGGTGGAAGGACTGACGCTGGGATCCTCTTCAGGTTTTCCAACCTGGCTAATCAGACTATTAGCCCCTTTACACATGCTCTCTTCTCATCATCTTAGCATAAAAGACTGTATTCCTCTAGGAATAAACCGCATTTGCCATTTAGTATAGCCTATGGAGCTTTTTAGTGACTCCACTTTCAACTAAATTGTCTCATGTCTTTTTTAAAGCACAATTCTACAGTTGCAAAAGCTGCATTTTTAAGCTAAGCAACAAATGCCTTCATCCTTTCCTTATGCCATCTATACAAAAAATTAGACTCTGAAGCATAAGGGGGACTACAGAAAGTACTAATATTACAGTTAGTTCCCTCTTAGTAACAGAGCACATTATGCCTACCGTTTGCAATTAAACAGTACATGACAAGCCTGTGTATATATTTTTATATGAGAATCTAAAGCTGTGCCATTATATGCCTCTGCTAAGAAAATCCTAGTGTTCACTTCATTCTGCAGCAGTATTTTCCAGTTTAAGATGAAGTGCTGTTATAAAAAGCAATAACCTAATCGTTCGGCTAACGTTGTTCTGACATCTAGATCAGATCTGTCTGTGGAACACCCTACTCTCAGCACTGGTACTAACAAGAAAAACTGACCTTCAAGTCAAATCAAGCTTTCTGTCAAAAAAACCACAACTGAACACAGAATGCCATTGACAAAACATGAGCTCGAATTGCATTAGAGTCTCTCGGCTCTCTGATATTAAAAGGAGTGATGGAATGAAACTGTCCCTAATGAATTCCTATCAAATTCACAAGGCAGTGCTTTTCTGAGCTCCATATTGAGAAGCTGCGTGTAGAATATTTCTCTATGTCCAGAATGACAAAAACTTTTCAAATCCTGTTCTGTATTTGACAGGGCTTTCAGTGTCAGCTTCGCTGTTTCACAGCAATCGCTTTTCCCAACTTGCCTTTCCTGCATAAACTGACAAGATTCGAGTTTGCCTGCTATTTATAACGCTGCCTCCAGTTGCAGGTGAATACTCATCAGGTGGAAAGACAATTTTGATAGTTTCTGACACTTACATCAGAACTCAGCTGGATTCCCTTTACAGACCAGCTCTGGTTGTCATGTCTTCATTGGGAGAGTTCTGCAGAGCGTTCAGCCAAGTAGCTGTTATAAAAGATTTATCTTGCCTAATCCACTCAGCTTTGATTGAGAAGTACTACTGTAGAGCCATGCACTATTCCAAACAGAAATAGAAGCCCCTGGGCACATCCCCAAAAAGCTATGAGGATGACAAGCACCAAACCTTAGCCTCTGTGGCACCGGTTCTTTCCTTTTAAACCCATTGTTGCACATTACATTAGGGAATCATTTCTTTCAGAGAAACAGCTTTCATTTGGATAGTGGACCAGCCTTTCCAACTCATCTCGCTCATTCAACAAGCCCTGACAGTACAAAGCAAATACACTTCAGAAAAAAAAGATTGCTTGTCACTCCTTTCAAGAATTCCCAGGAACACAGGCCAAAGGCAAAGAAGCTCCAAGGTACAGGATAACCACAAAATCTTGCTTGTATTATTTGCCAATCAAGCAAGCTACAGGGTGTGAAACTGTTTTATTTTGGTTTAGACAGTAAGTTTTCTGAGGGGAAATAATTTGATTGGAAGTATAAATCCCAAGTCCATTACAAATCACATTTTTTTCAGGAGTCACTTATCCCCTGAGAGCTTAAGTTATGCACATACCTTCTTTCTGAAACCTGTTGCCATTCTGTTAGCTAACACAACTGCGGGACACATGCAAATTCAGTTTAAATTTAAAAATAAGGCCTACCGTAGTAACAACTGCCTCTAGCATCAGAAAAAGTGTAAAGAAATTGTGCAACAAGTACTTGTACTTCACAGCACCAGAAAATTCTGCCCAGGTAACAAGGTTTAGAGAGGCAAGGCAACAGTTAATTCTGGCAGGCCTTTTCTGCCAGGGAGCCTGCAGCGTTGTGTGATTCGTATCAATGAACAGATCCTGTTTTGGGCATATGGAAGTGGATCACATATCAAAAGTAAGAATTAGGGAGAAAAACCTTACTCAATAAAAAGTTAGCCCAATATATAAAAAACATACAAATGTTTAAACAGTTTAGAGGCAGCAACAACAGGAATGACAAAGATTCCTGCCAAGGTGGTTGTTAACATCAACGTCTTTTTCCCCACCTTGTTTTGCACATCTATTAAACTAGTTGGGTGTGCTGCCTCACCTGGCTGACACACACATGGACATACGCAGCAACTTAAGCGCCTGCAAGCTTATTAATACAGTCAACAAACAAATATACAGAACTTTAACTGAGGAAAAAAAAAATAATAAAAAGAAAACCAGAACCCAGAAGGTCCAAGAGGCTCAGCACGTCTCTGCATTTTAGAGTCTTGGAGAGACAGGAGACACCTGCCATTGATTCTTGTAACAGTTCCTCGTAACAGTAGATGCAAAGCAACAACAGATACTGGCCACTTGTGTTGTTCTTACTTTAGAGGGGAGGGGAAATTATACAGCCCTGCCTCACTGTGGCATGAAGCAGTAAAGTTACACTCTCAAAATCTCCAGACAGTTGTTGTAGCAGATAGCTATCCAGTCTGGCTGAGTGGATGCCCACTGTACATTGTTGATCTCTCCCTCTGCTGTATAGGCCAGGATAGGGTCCTCAATGGCACGAGGCATCTGCTGGATGTCCCAGATGAGAGCCTGATGGTCATCCGCTGCAAACGGAAGAGAAAATCCTAAGTAGAATCAAGGTATAACAAGATCTCCATCCACGACTACTAAGGGGTGTAAAAATCCAAGAAGCTATATAGAATACTGCAGTCCTGATGAGTAGTGAAGTTAGAGATACAATCATACAACTGTGCTCCAAAGAAATAAGCTTGGATCATTACACACCATCCAGGACAGAGGTGAAAAACAGATCATCGGTGCAACTCACATCAATTGAAAACATTTAAGAACTAGACTGCAAAAAACCTAAGGTGCATTAAAATAATACACCTTATCCAAAGCAGATGCACAGTTTGGGCACTGGACTCACTACTTCCACACAAAAAGCTCCAGTAGGTGTCTATTTCCATAAAAATTCTAGGAAAGTCACCAATAAAGGGCTTTAAACTGCATATATTCTTTAGCAAAAGGCCGGCATAAACTTTTGGAGAGAGAGGATTTTGCAAATGTAGTGAAAGGCTCCCAGAGATTCACCATCGCAGCTGGACAGGGATGGATCACACCCACCTGCTGTACAAATGTGGCAGGAAGAATGAGGTGCCCAAGCAATTCCATTGACACATGCTCTGTGGTTGTTTAACCTGGCAACTGGGGTGCAGGGAACTCTCACATCTAAAATCACAACCTATAGGAAAAAGAACCAAATTAATAACTCACATTTTTAATTTGTTCTTTAGAAAATCAAGTATTTTGAGCCAAGGCTATAAACACAGTCTTTTCCTAAAGGATGTGCTTGGCAAACACTCTTCTCAAAGAATAGCTTCTTGCCGGTCAGTGTGTCTCAAAAGCAATCAGACCTCACAGGAAGAGCTTCTGAATTGTGCAATATGGGCAAATGAATTACACTTCCCTGAATCAGCACAGGTAACAAACCAAGATATACTGCTTTGGGTGCTGAATCGAGAAAGAACAAGGTGACTAAAACACTTGCAGTTAAGATTTTACATGAAAACTATTACCCAACTGGCTCTCAAACCCCTCTTAAAAACCAGATGAAATACATACAAGCCACAGAGAACTTCAAGTTTATGACACCAAAGTTACTTCTTTAACTCATACTAAAGTTAGTGCAAGAAGAACTGGTCCTTAATCATGCTTCAGGTCATGTACTGATACTGCCCCTTTAGCTCTTTCAAGAGAGCTACCCCTCTACCCCTCTCTTACTACCCCTTAGTACCAAGCCACCCTCCCAAAAAAATCACAACCACCAGCACCCGCAGAAGACGAGCTGCCCCCTTACCTCCATGCCATCCATGGCCATTGTAGCAAGATAGTTGGGATCCTGCTTATTCCAGCAGAGACGCAGCAACGGGTGGTGCTGTGGGTCCTCGTAAATGATGGTGCTGTGTTCCAGATGACGGAGATCAAACATCCTCACCGAGCCATCTGCACCAACTGAAGCGAACATATCTCTCCCACCACCGGCTCGGCTAAATGCTATGTCATACACCTGCTCAGTAACAGGACAGAGGAAAACATAACCTTAGTTTTAGTGAGCACACTGCCTCCTAATTTGCAGTGAAGTGGATTTGATATAGGGATAGCAGATCTAGTTGCTACATATTCTGTCAAATATTTGATGTCCCTACCAAGGAAGGGGAAAAACTTAGGGTTATGTCATTACTGGATCAGTCATTGAAATTAAACATAACAATTTCCTAGATTCAGATTTTTTTATATTAATTGCCGAAAAGCAGTATTACGTTAAAATGAAAGAATATTGCAAGTTGTTTATTGCCCTTGCTATGCAATTGATTTCAATTCCAGTTTGACATTTGACATCATTTTTCTAAAATATTCCTGAGCATAACCTAGTAAAACAATCACATTCTCAAACCCAGATTCTACGAGGAGTAAACAGTTTTGATAGCCAATAGCATAGTTTTAGTCTGGTACTCAAAACTGTATCTAATCATAGATATGTTATCTTTTTGGATCATTAGATTTTTCAAGAAAAAGGGGGAAACCAGAAAAGTTCTGTCTCTAGTGCTTAAAACAAATATACAATGTAAACAACCAAAAAAAAAAAAAGCCATCACCTCTTTGTCATGCGCAATAAGCTGAGTCTTCACATGGCCAGAGACCAGATTTACTCTTCCCAGAACCTGTCCTGTCTCCAGACCCCAAATAGTGCAGGTTGTGTCAATACTAGAGGTACCTGAAACAAAAATATTACTGTTAGAAAAATTAATAATCTCACAAATTATTTAATCACTTACTGGATTAATGTGATATCCTCTGAAATCTACAGATCAAAATAGCTACAAGAACAGCATACAATTAAAACCAAGAATGTCAAACAGCTAACAGTCTACCATGCATTTAAATGACCCAAACCTTTTAGCTGCAGAAATAGTCTTCCACACAGGAATAAAGTGTAAATAGCTCCCATCTAATTCAATCTATTCAGAAGCCTTATGCAATGCCAAGATGAACTTTCCCTTCCTGTAAGTCTCATGCACATGTCAAAACCAAAATTCAGTCGTAGCGTTGCAAAATCTTATTATGATTAATTGATTATTTCTGTGGACTGAAGGTGGGGCTAGCAGTAAAGCTCTTAAGAGATGAGAGATGCAACACACGAAAAATAAATCATGTAGTAAATAATTACTAAGACATATTATCACTCTTAATCTCTGGACAAATCCCCCTGACATAAATGGTTGTACTCTTCTGGGAAACAAACCTCTGCTGGATCAGTTATCTTGGATTCACAATTTGTCCCATGGGCTATAATTAAACCTTAAGCATTCGGCCCCCTCCTCCAACTGAATTAAGGGATCCTGGCTTTACTCCTGCTGCTGAAATGGCTTCACAAAAGAAAAAGCTTGGTACATAGTCTTCTATCCAATCCAGAACACACTGAAATAAGCAGAGTTTTATCGTCACTTAACACAACAGCAATAGCTCACCGGCTCTGAAGACTCAGCCTATCTGCAAATAAGGAGCACCCCCAATCCAACCGAAGGGACTCGTTCTGTACTGGACAGGGCACATTTCAATACAAAATAGGCTCCAGGAGACGCTCATTTATTTATTTATTTTTAACTTAAGACAATGGTAATTTTTGTAATGTAGAAGGCTGGCCACTGGTTAGTTACCAAATTAACCTGTGACATGCAATGACACAGCAGTCAGTCAGAGCCTAGACTTCACCCGACTAAATACAGAAGCATGTTTTCTCCATGCTGAAAATGTAGCATTTTGTCAGTCTCACCTAGAAGGTAAGGATCCACTTCATTCCAGTCAAACGATGTTAGTGGAGCACAGAAATCAGAGTTCTTGTTATTGTTCAGCAAACACTCCAGCCGGGTCTCTGTTTCACCCACCTTTAGGAAAAGTGAAACATCTAACTTAAATAGCAACATCACACGACTTATTCCACTTGCACTTCCAAAACATAACGTGTTAATCCTGGGTTTCTTTCCTTTCAGCTTTACATCCTAAAGCTCTGGAAAACACAATCACCACCTCTACCTTCAATAAGGTCATTAAAACAGCAACTACCATCATAATTCTGCTTCTCCTATAGTCTTCATCTTTAGGTCACACTATTGCTGTTAAGAAAACAAGTTATCAAGTGCACTGACTTGATTTTATGTCTTGAGCTCCACACTGCAGCAAGGACAAGATGCCCAGAAAGGAAAACTCCTCACTCTGGTCTCAAGTGAAAATGAGATCAATATGCAACAGAATTAATATCATGCTTTATCTTTTTCTAGGGATGATTTACTCACTCTCCACACACGCAGATAGTCACCACTGGTTGCCAACAGGTCTGGATAAACTCCCTTGGTGTCTGGAATCCACATAAGCTTTGTGGTAGGGTAGGGGTGATCAAAGGTATTTCTGCAAATGAATTCAGAGCTCTCTTCGTCCAAACCAACAAGCTGAACCTGTAAGAAGCCATATTTAAAAGAAAGTGTTTTATGAAAATGCTCATTTAAGATTAAAGCATTAAGACTGAGAGCATTTCAGAAGGACACCTTCTGTAACCTCAAGGACAATATAAAAGGATCATCATGTCAATGGAATGAGAAATTATTAAAGCTTTGTTTCCTATCTGGGTATGTAAGCAATGGGAAGCATACATCATCACCACAGTGCTTTGAAGAGATGATCTCAAATGAACCAAAATCCAATCCTAAAGGATTAAAGACCACCCTTTTCTTTTTCCACATTACAAAGCCTAGTTTAAATCACAGACTTAAACTGCACAAACATTATTCCAAGTCATCTTTAACTGAAGTGACGCTGACAATGTCGAAAGCAGGACAAGCTGTGGTTTGCACAACAGCCACCCATAATTACAGCCCATACCACAGAGCTCTTGGCCATAACCCCACAGATTGTGACAGACCCCACAGATTGTGACAGCTATCAAGATGTTTTCAGCATCACATTAACCAAAGCGTTTTGTCATATAACTGCACAAAATTATGATACAGATTAATCACATCACAGAGTCAGAAAGTAAAACAGAATTCAAGCTTAAAGAAGCTTTGGGAAGCTAAAATATTTACAGAATTATTCAAATGTTTTGTGTGAAAAGACCAAGAAAGCAGGTCTGCTGAAAGATTCTAGGTAACTGAATTCCAAATTGGATTTTTTGCACAGTAAAGTGACTGCGGGAAGGGGTAACTTGCCCAGTTGAGAGAGCGATACAAGACAGAGCAAACAAGAAACTATCTCCACATAGCTTGGTGATGACAACACCTGAACTAACGCTTCAAGTCCCAGACATTATGTTATTAGAAAAATATTGACATGTCAGAAAGCGTTCACAAAACAATATGGTGCTGGGAAGATATGTTTAACCTCACAGTGACTACGAGACCTAAACAGGATGAAAGCCCCACTGTGTTAAATGCTGTTCAAACACAAACATCATGGGGACAACTCACTACGATTAGTTTGTGAGTGGCTCTCGGTAGGAACTTCCTAGTACTTTCCACACAGCAGCTTCCTCCTGGAAACAGTGGCTTAATGGGCTGTTTATCTGGAAAAATCCTAAATATTCTAGGATAAGCAATTTGGTTAATAAACCACACATACAAACTGTGTAGAGACACAGAAGTCTACTATATCTCCCCCATAACAGAAAAACAACAAATGCTTCAGTGGATCTTAAACTGTAACATCAGCAGTTATGAGCCCATGCAGAGATGCTCTTAACGAATGCAAACCTCCACAAGAAGAAGATCCATCCTTGTCACCCCATAACTAACCACAAAAGACATATTCAAGTATGCTTCTAAAAACTAGGTATTTGTCTGCCTTGGACTCTTTATTACAGCTACTCATTATACTTTACACGGGCATGAATCAGTCAAGAATCTCCCGTTCTTCTGAAGTGATTGACAAATAGCTCTCTAACTCCTTTAGGGATCAGAAATACTAAGCGGATTTTACAAAGGAAGCAAGTTGTCCTTGGTGATAGAAAATCTTGCGGCAAGGTCAGGATCAGAAGACAAATGACCTCTAATCATTTCTTCTTTGCTTAGATTGTTTTCAGCTCAAGATGAGTGTATTAAGCCTACCCAAAGCAATCAACATAATCATAACCAGACCCAAATCTCAAACAGCAAAGGACCCGCTGCCATTGGTGTGAATTTACATATTCCCTCACTGCGTATTCATGTTTAACCCCTCCCCAGATCTGAAGAAAAAGCAATGACCGTGTAGGAAACCAGTATCTTTGCAATCTTTGACACTCTGAGGTGCAGACCAGGTTAGAGAACAAAAATGACATCAGCAACACTAGAGCTCCTGGCAGCTGCTGAGAATCAGGCGTCTGACACTGCTTGTCAGACCTGGCAGCAGCCTGTGCTAACTCCAAGCAGGAGGCATCAGTCTGCCCAGAGATGGGAGCAGAAGCAGAAAATACTGCTTAAGAAGCTCTATTCTTTCCTAGCTCAGCATATTCAAAGGCATGTCTCTTCTCTTCGGACTTGATCATATACAGAGATGACAGAATCCCTCCATTCATCCTCTTGGGCAGGCTGAACACGAGGAGATGGAACGACGGAATTACTTTCAGGATGCTGATTATATTAGAGCCCTGTCTCTCCCTCCTGTGAAGCAAGATTTGCTGCTGCCAGATACTGCACGAAGCAGCTCCATCAATTCCAGTCCAGCTGAGACTGAGGTGATGCTAACAGAAAAGTAACCATCAATCTGGACACAATTCAAACCATTCCACTTCTACCTAACTCATTCCAGTGGAAAAATGAGGACCAGCATGTTCAATCTCTCTTAGTTTTGCAATTATGCTACGACAGTAGCTAGGAATGCTAAACCATCATTTATTTCTCCAATACATGAAGCTATGCTAAAATTGGATTTTCCTATTGTAACCCAAGCCTTTATTAATTTAAGGCTTTATTGCAACAGTGTATCTGAGTAAAGTACCTTTAATCACCATTTCTTAACTTCTACAAAAATTACATCTTTCCAACATGATCCAAGAGAAGCAGACTCAGAATTAAACAATGCAGAATTTGGTAAAAGCTTGCTTCTTTTTCTTGCCTGGTTTGAGGAACAGTGAAGGAGGTTCACAGTACTTTTAAAAAAACCCACTATATTCCTTTAATCTAATTAAGAACTACTAAGAATGACATTTCACAATTATTTTAGGGTCACATACAATCAGAAAGATCTCACTGCACCAATTAATCTTCAACATGCAATCAATTTTTTTTGCAACTCTGAACCTTACAGAAAAAAAGAAAAGACCCTCTGGCAAAACAAGTACCCTGAGTACTCTCGGACTTGAGGCACTGTTCAGGAGAAGATGGAAAGCATGTGGTCATAACCTGTCAGTCCATTCCAGTGTGGGAATGAGCAGTGTACAGCAACATCCTCTACTGCTTTCTAAACCGGACTCCAGTTTTTTTCTTGTAGATAAATCACAAAATCAGCCTTTCCTGTTATTTTCCACAGATCATTCCTGGTCCATGAAGCCATAGCCAGGAGCCTGTGGAACAGCATTATCAGTGAGATTTGTGAACAACTCTGTTCCCTCTGTTACACCAGTGATCCATGACATATTATTAACACTGACAGCAGTTTCCTAATCCAAGAAATTCAGGAAACACTACTCCAAATAATTTTAGGTCGTCCAACTGCAGCCAAACAACTCTCTTCTTATACCAGTGATTTGATCAGCAAAGGTGTAGGAGCTGAAACAAACCTCCTCTGGGGTTTAAACGGTTCTTGGCAACTAGCTCTCTGGTGTGGCATACAGCTTGTTAGCACAGGGGCTGACAGAGGTTAGAAGAGCCTGGGAATTAGGGATAGCAGTAAATTAGGGTTTGGCAGTCAATAGATTTGAGTTCCCCACAAAACAGGTATCAACAGTCATTTTATATACGTAACCTGCAAGTACTTCAAGCTCTGAAGTACTCTACTTCAATTACTACAGAAAGAGAAAAAAATCAGAGACAAATAAGAGAAGAATCTCTCCTTTCTTTCACTGTAATTCCCTCACAGTGAGCACTTCTGCTGCAACAAACACTGGGTGCACTAAAGTCTTTTTTAAGAGCACCTTTTAAAAAAAAAACAACACACAACAACCCTAAAACAGAAGAGTCATATGGAAAAGGTATAGTCACCTATTTGGTTAGATTTTAAGCAAACTAGAACTGCAATTCCAAACTATTTTTTTAAAAGTATGTTAAGGGTAAGGAAGAAATCCGTCTATTTGGAACAAACCATTGCAACATCAGAACAGAAACGTCTGGAACTTGTCAGAAACCTCTAAAGATTATGAGCGCAAAGAGAAAGTTGAAATGAAAATGAGTTTTCATTATCCTTTTAATTAGTGCCAACGGTACCTATAAGCATATTTTGATGTCAGAAGCTGGCAATATAAAACATCTCAACTGTGAAGGGCAAATTAAGCAGGAGGACAAAGCTTTCACATATGCCCTGAAAAAAACCAATAAAATCTTAAATTTCTGCTCACCCCAGAAGCCAGGTCATAAAACCAACTGCTCCAGACCCTTTGGAGCACAATACTACAGACTACTGAAACAGGGTAATGTTGGTTCTTTCCCTCTGTTCCTTTAGTTATACCATTTCTATGGACAGAAGCTGGAAGAGTTGACCACTAGTGTGCACCCAGCACAAGCATCCAGTACTGTCCAGGAGTTCCTAGTCTGGAGCATGAAGCTATTCCCTGAATGTTTCAGTATCCTCTACAAGATTCAGGAAAGCTGTGAGAGTCATAATAAGGCACCATAAGATGAAACACCACTCCCAAGCTTGTTTTGGTCCCCAAAGTAAAAAGGGCAACATCAATACTCTAAGCAATAACAACATTTGTAATTACCCAAGACAGGTCTCTGTTAATTACCTTCCTACAGTGGAAGACTGTACTGAAAGCACTACAAAAAAACAGCAAACAAGAAAACCACAAAAAAAACCCACCGCCCCGTGAAATACCAGAGACACAGCAAAACCCCTCAGCAAAGTGAAGTTTATGTTCCGCTGCATTTACTGTACAAGTTAAGCACCCAGACTGGCACCTCATTCTCATACAATTATTTTCCAGCTCTTCACACCACACAGTTCTCATAAACATGTGGTGCTTACATGGACTGAAGTCAACAGAATTCCTGAAGCTCAGAGGTCAGGAGAAGCCCTGGGGAATATTTACAGACAGCAGTAATTCGCACAGTCCTACACAATTTCTGTCTGCAACAGCTGTGAGTGTAAAGGGTAGAGAAGTCAGGGGTTGAGTCAACTGCTTTAGGCTTGAAGCCTGAAGTGAAAAGCAGACCTGATCATGCTGTAATTGAGGGCAACCCCAGGGAATGGTCCAAACTTCAGGAGGCAAAGGCATCATAAACACATACGCCCTTTTTAGCCAACTCTTACCACTTCTACATAAAAAACTGCTTGCAAGTTCGTTATTTTAGCTTCTCAGAGTACATACTAGAGAAATGTTTTCAAGTCGGTCTTCAAACAAATGACAAGTTCTTGAGCTCAGGGACCTGCCTTTCCCCAGCAGTACTGCCAGAACCACAACAGTGCTCACCAGCAGAAGGAGACAACTCATACACAGCCAATTCATACTGGCTGAACAACAAAGTGCTCAGAAGTATCACGTCCAGGAGTGCTGCAAGTGCAGTAATTTAACCATCATAAGAGATGTCACCCCTACCTTACCGTCACCCCCTCTCATCACATCCTTGCACGCAGACCAATCCCCAACACCAACCTTCTGCCATAATTTTCTGCAAAGCTACAAAGCACACACACTATAAACACACAAAGCTCTATTTGCAAAACCTTAGTTTCACACAAATTTCAGGATGCTCTATATCTGTGCCCATTTCTTCATCTCTTTTCCATTCATTATATCAGACTAGCACATTAAAGTCTGTTCAGAAATGACTGCACAAGTGTTCAGAGAGGTGAAATGTAGTTTCTATTGCCCATGTAAGGTTCTCCACTTATATCTGGCGGGGAAACACTGAAGATATAATCTCATGCCTCATTACACCCTTATTCTCAGCAAAAAGTAAAGGTACTGAGGAATAAGTGAAAGTGGTTTCTATACTTATGAAAAAAGTTATCACACGGAAGTCTTCCACAGCAAGAAAGTATAATGAGGACGGCGCATTTCTAATACGGCCTCAGACACCCTGGATATGAAGAAACTTCAGTCCTGGCCATAAACTTTCGTTCGTACTGAAAAAAAGCATCTATGTCCCAGCGAGGCGACCTGCCTGGCTGAAGAGCAGCCAGCAGCAGCACCCATGGCTCTTCCCACCCCCAATCCCTCAGTGTCCCAACAGCTGAGGGCTCGAAGGAGGAAACCAGCCTGAATCCAGGCCGCCAGCCTGTGCTCCAGGGGAACACCTGAAGGCTCTGCACAGCTCCCAGTGCCGAGGGCAAGGCAGGAGGACTCCCTCCAGCCACACCACCCGCCAGGGCCCTGCCCGGGGCCGGTGAGCCGCTTGAACCACAGGGATGAAGACAGTCGGCCCCCTCCTCCCTTCCACTTCGCCCCGGCTCCGCCGCCCGATGCCGGTAGAGCCGGGCCCGGCCGCCGCTCCCCACCTTGTTGTTATACTCC
>JAOQGH010000011.1:2910966-2933265 GCA_025769975.1 Gallinago jamesoni | reverse complement strand
CACTTCGCCCCGGCTCCGCCGCCCGATGCCGGTAGAGCCGGGCCCGGCCGCCGCTCCCCACCTTGTTGTTATACTCCTCCACGAAGCTTCCCAGCGCCAGACGGAACCGCTTGTCCGGCCGGACGCTCCAGTTCATGGCGTACACGGTCCAGGGCGCCTCATATTTGTAGATCTCCTTCCGCTTCCCGTGCAGCGACATGGCTCGGCTGAGGGGGCCCCAGGCAGCGGCGGGGCTGAGGGGGACAGCGGGCTTGGCCGAGGGGGGCCCCGGGCTGGGCAGGGAAGGGAGCGATGGGCCCGACTGAAGGGAATAGGATGGAGAAGTGGGGCCGGAGAGGTGGCGGGCAGCGGGGGGGGGCAACGGGAGAGGCCGCAGGACGGCGCCGCACCCCCAGGCCCGGCTCCAGACCCCGGCGGCAACGGGAGCAGCGCGGAGGCCGTTTGGGATTCGGCCCCTCACACAACGGGAACGGAAGCCACGCGGGGCGCCCCGCCCACTAGCTGCGGGTTGGCTCTATTGCCTGTCACTTAGAATCTCGCACAACTACTGGGTGGTCTACCCGTCCGTTTGGCTGCCTTCGGTCTTCCATTGGTCGCTTTGCCCTTCATTCCAAACGGACGCTCGCCCTCTGTCTGGGATAACCTACTGTTGCGTTTGACCCCGCCCCGGAGGGAGGCCGTGTTCGTTCTCGACATCTTATTGGCTACCAGGGGTCGCAGTGGTGCGAGGCGGAACCTTGAGCCTTTTCTGAGAATCGATTGGCTGGAAGCGGTGTCAGTCCCGTCAGCCCGAGGCGGGCGGGAGACGCTTCAAGAGCACGATGGTGCTTCGGGTTCGAGTCCCGTCTCCGTCGAATGACTGATGGGGACGGCCTTGTCTCTAATTAACTGCAACTTAACGATGGGGGTTTATTTTTGGTAGCATGTAGCCGTATTGGTGTGTGCCCGGCGCCTTACTTGGGGAAGGGGGTGAGGTGAGCGTCGGCTGCCCAGGGAGCTTCTGTGGGGAGCAGGGCAGGCTGAGGCCCAGGGCTGGGCTCGAGGCCCTGCTGGCAGCTTGGCTCCCTCATGGCAGGGCTGGTGGCGGCCCCAGGCCCTGGTGCGGGGTCTGGGCACTTTCCCAAGGACTCTGCCCCTCCTGGGAAGGCCTCAAGGCATCCTGGTTCTCTAGGTGAGACATGGGAGATGGTGTCCTGGCTGCTGCCAGCCAAAACCTTGGCTGGTCCAGGTTATAAATAGCCCCTTTGAGGGACTGTGCCAGCCTGGGGGCCTGGCCTGGGGCTGCCGGCTGGTTTTAGCCCTGCCATGGAGGGAGATTGGCTGGGGAGAGGCAAGTTTAACCCCCTGCCGAGGGCAAGGGTCTGTCCTCCCTTCTCATGGCCATACAGGATCTGCTACGTGTGATCCTGGTCCAGCCCTTCCGAGGGAGCAACCCCATGGGGACAGGAGCCCTGTGCCCTTCAATGAGGGATGTAGGCTGGGCTCTAGATTCTTGGTGTAATTGTCACCTGAGGAGTGTTTGTGAGGTCATTTCTTACATGCAGGAGAACAGCAGCAGGCTGGTCTTCTAGAAGAGCTTTTGCAAATGACTACTGAGCCTGGACTTCATTCTACTGGGAAGGAATTGCTCAACAAAGCCCCTCCTGGCCCCATCCTTGACCTGTAAGACCTGCACGTGAGCTCTGTTAGCCCCACACTCCCTGGATGAAGCACCTGGGGTTTGACCACAGCCTTTTGAGGGGTCTTTGCAGATTATCACCTGCCGGGGAAGAATTCACGGATGCTCCCAACAAGCAGCTGTGATTCGCGTTAGGTGCCAAAAACATCTTTATTAGCAAAGTGTACACTAAAACTCCAGAGAAAGAGATGCTCACAGTTTTACTACTCTCAAAGGGAGCTCGATACATTACTTGAGCAGGCGGCCTAGGACTGTCACAGCATCTAACCAAACGGCAAGGCGGCAGTGCTAAGTGAGCTTCTCCTACGGGGGATGCTGCGGGAGTCTGCTGGGCAAAGGGCTGGGGAGGAGGAAGCGTCTATCAAACCTTTATCAAAAGAGAGAAGGTGGGAAGAAGGGCTGGAGATAAGGTGTCTGGGGCTTTTCGGCTTTCTGGGATTGTGCTTTTTTTTTTGAGTTTTGTGCTTTATGCCCAGGCCAGTGACCAGTTGGGTTTATCTGGGGAGTTGTGGGATGTGTGTTGGGATTTGCAAGGTGCTATCGGCCTTGCTGGAGAAGTCAGTGCCCTAGGACTCGTGCTGAAGCATGCTGAAGTGGCAGGGGCTGTTGGCCCTCAGTTTCTCAGTGGCAGTCAAGTAGGACAAGGATAGCTTCTTTCCTCTGTCCTTGTCCTGGGCTTCCCCCCTGCAGCTCCCACCAGTACCACACTGTGGGGATCTCCCCCTCCTCCTCCTCTGGTGACTACCCGTTCCGTAATGCCCACCGGCTCCGCCGGGCTAAGCCTAGTACCAGCGCAATGGTCCCTGCTCCAAAGAGCTGACAGCAAAGTGGCCTCACAGCTAAGAGCTGTGGTTTCACTCTTCGGTCGCTGTGGCTCACTTGGCTTGTGCCGTTCTCGAGAGGAAGCCTTGGCAAGGAAGAGGCGGTGGGTACCGTTTGGCCTCGCCAGCTTGTTGGTGGCCGTAAGAAAAAACTGCTCTAGGTTCACTAGAATGTGCAAATGAAATCTACTCTATGGGAACCGCTGGAAAACGTTGACCTTGGAAGCCAGCCACTCTACGCTTCCTTTCACGGTGGCAGAAGACAGCTACAAATTATACCCCTGAGCCAATGGCATTGTCCTCCGACTTACCCTTGCAGTCAAAATCAACATCAACTGACCGAGCTCGCAGTTGAGGTTCCTCTTGACTTGCTTTGCAGCCCCCACATCTCTAACTTCCAGGAAGCACTGGGTCGGAGAGGTGTCTCTGAATGTCCTGGTGCTCGGAGGATGCCTCCAAGTGCTCAGGGAGGGAAGGGAAACGAGAGCCCCGGAAGAGTCCCTGGGTATTTGGTGCCCCTTGGTGGGGAGGCTCTGGGTTCAGGAGAGGTGGGGAATGGTGCTCCTGCTCGGAGTAGACCGTCATGGTTTTGTCGGATGCCACAGTGGGCTGCATCCCGCTTGACAAGGAGTCCCTGGATTTCAAGTGGAGCTTTTCTACCTCCGTGTAGCTTGGGCTCTGGTGGGAAAAGAGGAACCAGGTGGGTTATGGCAAAAGCAAAACAAAGTAGCCACGCTTTCTCCTCTGCCCCAACAGGCCCCCAAGAGGTTATTTTTTTCCCTGAGGAAGCCTCAGAGCAGAGGAACCCGCTCCCTTCCCTACTGCTGGGGCATGTGCCACGCTGTGCCCCCAAATGAGTGATGCAGAAGCACCTCTAGGTAGATCTACTCCCATCTCAAGACCCCTGGGGGCAAAGTGCTCAGCTGGACTTTGCCTTCAGGGAGGCTGGAGAGAACCACTGGCCCTCCAGGACCTGTCTGCTTGGGGCAGAAGTAAACTCTTCTGGGGCTGAGCCAGAAGGGGTGGCCTTACCTGCTCTGGGGTCGCCGGCTCCTCGTCCTCCGGGGGCACGCAGGGGGTGAGCGGCTCCATGCTCCGCGGCAGGATGCCGTACATGGCCAGGTTGTGGGACGACGGCGAGATGGGGCTGTACGCGGGCGGCACTTGGGACAGCTGGCGCTGCAGGAGCTGGAGGATTATATTAATGTCTGACGACATCCTGGACTCCAGCCTGGGGACAGAGCAGCCCAGTGTTAGCACAGTGCATCCCGCTGCATCCCACGGGAGCCAGACCTGCAGCCGGGCAAGGGAGGCACTGGGGAGGAGGTGCCGATTCAGCTGCCCGAGGGTGATGATGCTTTGCCTGGTGCTGCTTGGCGAGGTTTTTAGCAGAGCTTCAAACCAGCGCTGCCCCAGAGGGATCAATCCTGCCATCTCTCTCCTGCCACGCTCAATCATCCCCTGCCCAATTTTTTGTGGAGCCAATCTAGGATGTGGAGCGGGGAACTTGATAAAGCTAAAACTACCCCGGAGCGGGGAAAAAAATTGCAATGGTTAGTTTTAATCTGGATCAATTCTCCAGGCCAGCTGCCCGTGCTGACAGATGGGAAGAAGGCAGGCTGGCGCCAGCCATTTTTAACTGAGGAATAGAAGGAAATGGAAAAGGAGAATAAGTCTCTTCCTTATGCCTTGTCCTTGACTGCAATGAGCAGCTCTGGCAGGAGTGGGCAGGCACCTCCAGGATGGGCAGGAGATCCAGCCTCTGGTGCTGGGGATGGCAAGACACTGCAGGACATGTGTGGGCTCTGTGGTGAAATGAGCTTAACTTGGGCAGCAGCCGTGGAGCGGGAGAGCCAGCCGCTCGTGGGGGTGCTGCCTGGGACCTTGAAACCTGCATCTCCAGTGTGGGCTCTTCCTTCTCATTCAAAAACAATGGGATTTTGTTTGTTTTTTTCTTATTTAGAGGGCAACAATATGCACGAGGCTCGTTTGCTCGAGCAAGAGGATGTTTGCAGCTCTTTGCCACAGGAAGAGGAGGCCTGCAGAAGGCTCAGGTCCTGAGCCCACGGGTGCTTTCGTATTGGTGATTACGTCAAGTTTGGGAGGCAGTGGCAAAGTGGCAGATCCCAGGGGTGGTGGGACAGCACCAGACCGGGTGCTGGGCTGCAGCCAGGGCCAGGACTTGCAGTTTGAGAAGCTGCTGCATTTGCAAACTGCTCCCACCACCTCCCCAAGGAATGCAGTGTCCCAGGGGGTCAGGAGGTGGCACCTGGTCCCCACAGACCCCACTGCAGCCACCCCTAGAGAGCAAGAGAAGGCAATGGCCCAGAGACCCCCTGGGTGTTCTACAACCCTGTGCCCTGGGGGACCTGCTCACCTGCTTAGCTGGGCCTGCAGGAGCTCCAGCCTGGACTCGATCTGCCCCGGTCTGTAGTCACTGTGCGGAGGGATGTCCCGTGAGCTGTGTACCAAGGAGATGTGTTGCAAAGGCTCCGGGTGGTGGTTTGGCCTCCCATCCTCCCAGAAGGTGAACATGTTGGGGATGTCCAGGGGGGTGGCTGCAACGAGAGAAGACATCTTATTTCTGTCTTGCATCCCCTAGCCTCACTGGCATGGAGGTGCTCCACAATCACCCAATAAGTCCATGGAGAGCCACCACCCAACATGTTCACAGAGAACCATCACCTATCACCTTGACATACATGGTGCTCCGGGAGAGTCCATCACCCTCGCACCTGAGGTGCTTATAGGGATCCATCACCCTGGCATCAAGGTGCTCATGGACAGTCCATCACACTGGCACCCAACACACCTATGGAAGGCATGTAGCATTTGGCCCCTTGGGGCAGCCCCGAAGGGGTCCCTGGGTGCTAGGAGAAACTGCAGGGTATGGGAAGGACAGAGCAAATACCACTGGGGACAGCAGCAGCAAAGAGAAGCAAGACTCCCCCCCAAAATCCATGTGAGTTGCTTGGCTTTGCCCCAAGACAAGGCCACCATGCCCAAGCATCTCTCACCCCTCTCCTGCCAGCGTTGGTTGCAGCTGCGGGTACCTGCATAGGACCGGCTGCTCTCCGCCACCTGCTTGCCAACCTCTGTGCCGCCGGCGTTGGTGGTGACAAGGCTGAGTGTGGGCAGAGCAAAGTCATCCTTTTTGGATGTAGGGAAGGGCTCAGCTTTCGTAGGGCTGCCAGTCTTGGCCTCGTCGTCACTGGTCTGGGAGCAGGGAGTGGTGCTGCTGCCCAGGTCATCCCACTGGTCCTTACTCAGCGGGTCCTGCGGGTTGGTGAGCTCTGAGTAGGTGTGATACTGCTCTGCATCAGAAACGCCTGTGTCTGGGTCTGTGGGGCAGCAAAACAGGTTAATTTGGGGAGTACCACACATGGCAAAATCAGCCCCCACCCCCTTTAGGGTGCCCGTAGGGCTGGGGCATCCTCAGAAGAGGGTGGGAAGGCTGAGTGGAAGCCCCCAGGGTGGGGACATACTGGTTTGCAGTGACAGAGGCACTGCCTTTGCTGTGTGGCACCTGCTCAGGCAGTAATTAAATGATGGTCCCGCTCCCCAGCCCTGCAAACCGGGCTCTGCCCATGCTGTGGGACTCACCGGGCTTGTTGGGCTGGCAAAGGGAATGCTTGCGTCTGCGTGCCCGCCGGTAGGTGCAGTCGTACTCCTCGCTGAGTGGTGAGCGGGGAACACTGTCTGCCTGAGGGATGAGAAGGGCTGGTCACCAGGGCAAGGGTTCCATGTCCCATCCATGGGCACCAAGGCCCATCCATGGATGCCATGTCCCATCCATAGGTGCCGTGGGGGCTACAGTCTATTCAGCATCCTCCTAGGGCTGGTCTCCAGCCATCTCTGGCTCTCCAGAACTGCCTTGTCCCACCCAGTGACTCCTGGAACTGTGGCATAGCTCAAGGGATCCTAGAGGCTGGCCTGGGTGCTCTGAGACTGAGTTAAGGGTGTCAGGGCCATGGGGAAGGAAGGGGCACCCTGAGGTGGGGCAGGATGTCCTGGGGTGGGGCAGGACGTAGAGGGAATTTGATTCTCTTTTCCATCTTACCAGGCAACTGTCTCTGAAAAAAATATTAGTTATAAAGTTTAAGAGTCAAGCAGCAATAACAAAAATGTTCCAAGCTTTCCACGGACTGCAAACTTGATTATGTAAAGGGATAATGAGTGAGGAGCACCTGTTGACACCCTTGCTTCAGCCCTCCCACTTGCCACATTTAAGGCATTGACCACATCCCTCCCTGGGACAGCCCTAGCACTCACATCTCGCAGATTAAAGGTGATCTCTAGGTTGCTCCAGAAGTTGTCAGAGAAGGCTGGGTACATGTCCAAGACCTCCAGCAGGTCCTCCCGCTGGATCTTGTGCAAGTCGCAGTAGGTCAGGGCCCTCACATCGGCATTGGACTTCCCTGGGCGGGCATAGAGGCTGATGGGCTCCCCAAAGATGTCGTTCTTCCCTGTGCCAACAGACAGGTCATTAGGGGGAGGTGGGCACCTAGCCCAGTTCCAGATGTACCAGACCTCACTTTGAGGCTCACGGACAAGGGGATGCTCAGCAACCTCAACCCTGACTGTGGATGCTGAGGTTTCCACCATGAAAGGCATCACCGATGGGGAGACCGAGCCAGGGCAGTGGGTCATCAGTGATGGCTGAAGACTGCTGAGCCATGCCCTGCTCTCCTCACCACTTTGTGATCTCTCCCTGGCATTTGAAAAGGATCCTCCAACCCCTGTACACTGGTGCGGTCACCAGCCAGAGGCTGGGGACCAGCCTTCCCTTCTCCAGGATGTGGAGAAGTCCTTCACCCCTTTGTCCAATGCTTATTGCCCATCACCCTTCACCCATCATCCTTCCCCCCTTGCCCATCACCCCTTGCCCTCTCAGAAGGAAGGACTTTTCCACCTAAGATGGCCACCACAATGTCTTCCCGGAGGATCTCGATGGAGCCCCGGGAGATGAAGTAGAGTGTGGTGAGGACATCTCCGTAGTGGACCAGGGTGTCTCCGGGCGGCGCGTGAGTCGTCTTGAACTTCATGGCCAGGGCGCGCAGGCAGCCTTTGCTGGCTCCTCGGAACGCCTTGCAGTTCTGGAGCAGCGTGCGGTTGAGGTGGAGGCAGATGTCTGCCTGCAGGCAGTCGGGGAAGCCCTTCAACACCTGCGAAGAGTGAGGGAGAGATGCCATCATGCCACCGGGCCCAGCAAGGACTGCCCTGACAGCCCCGGGAGGCTGTGTGATGCCCCGCGTGACATGGTGGGGCCAAATGGGGAGCCCAGAAAGCCAGAGATGAAGACATCTTCTGATCTTCCCTCAGAGGAGGCCTGGCTGCCTGTCCCTGGCTCGTACTGAAGGCAGCTGGGGATGAGACCAAGCCCGAGCAATAAATAATAATAACCAGATCAATCTATTTATACCCACTGGTGGCGTATCCCCCTTTTCATCTTTCTGCCCACTAATCTTGGCTGAACGAGAGCACAAACTGGTAACGAGGTGCTGTCCTAATTAAACAGCACCTGCCCAAATGCCAAGAAGCAGCACAAGCCAGTTGTGTGCGGCACCAGCTAAATATACCCGGGGCAAATACCTCGTGTCGAACAAAAGCTAAATCTGAAGGTGAAATCAAGGTAAAACTCGCAATATGGAGAAAGCTGGTTGCCACCGATGGCTCATGGTGCCAGGACAAAATCCACACGGATTTGGGGTTTTGTTTGGAGAGCAGCATATGGCCTCGGGGTCTCCCTTGCTCTCTTCTCACATCCCACTGGTGGCCAAATCTGGGACAACCAGGCTGGGGCCGGTGAGCGCGGCTCATTCCCAGCTCCGCCATGATCTCCCAGGCTGGCAGCGGTGCCTTCGCTTCCCTTCTGGGAAATGGGGGGCGGAGGAATCGATCGCGCCGTGGGATGATTGATTAGATGATTGTATTGCGTCTCGGCAGCATCCAGCAGGAACCGGTGTGAGCGGCGGCACGTCCGAGCCGTAAGCTCAGCTCGTCGCGGGGGATTTGTGACCTGGGTTTGCGCTAAGCCTGGAGAGCCCGTGCTTGGTCGGGTGCCATGGATTTGCTTCTCATTATTGCCACCGATGTCCAGCCCAGGGTGTCCCCTCCATGGGAGAGGTTTAACCCGAAGCTCTCCCAGCAGCAAACCTCCAAAATGCTGCCCGGTTGTTTAATGAGGCAGCAGCAGTTGAAGACAGAGAGGTTGAATTCATGCAAATCAGTGTCTCGATAGGGTTCAGGGATGGAGAAGGATCAAGTCTTAGGAAAAAAGGGAGCATGAGCCGGGAAGGAGCGGGATAATGGCCTGCCCAGGGCTGAGAGATGGGGAGTACGAGGTCCCATCTCCCTCCTTGCCTTGTCCTTTCTCATTCCTCTCTCTGTCTTGCAGCAGGAATGTTTGTGCTCTGGACCCCGTGGCCGGGAGCTGAGTCCTCCCACCCCGGGACTCCCCAGCTGAGCCCCCTCCTCACCCCCGCAGTGCCCCGGTGCCGCTGGCACAAGCCTCCCCGCCGAGCTCGGAGACACGGCGCCTCTCCAGCGCGGCTCCGCCATTGATCCCCTCTTTGCTAACAAACAGCCGCCTCTTTGGGCTCTAATTAAAATGGATCGAGGTTTATTTAAATGCCCTCCTTTCCCTGCCGCTGAGAGCGGGATGCACTTTGCTTAGCAACCGGCAGTGTGCAGAGGAGCTGGATCGATACCGGCTCTGCGGCTCTGTGACACCAACAGACACCGGCCTCAAAGTGCTCGGCGCCGATGGGAGCTCTGAGCTCCTCACCAGCGTGCCGGCTCCTGACCCACTCTCCAGCCAACAAATGCCATCGTGGCCCTGAAAAACCTCTGGGTAGATGGAGAGGGATGGAGAGACAGAGGGGGAGAAGGTGAAAGGGGGATGCAAGCGGTGGACGGGCAGACAGACTCTGTCTCCAGTCTCCCAAGTCTCTCCTGCCTCCTCTCCACCCCGCTTGGAAGGATGGAGATATTTGGGTGGACCCAGAGCTGGACTGCGGATCATTCAGGACAAGGTGCCATGAGGACCTGGGGTCCCCATACTCACCGCATTCATGTCGATGCCATTGGTGTAGGACCAAGCGTGCTGGAAATACTCCTCCAGGCGCTGGCGCAGGGGGTTGGGGATCTGGTGGAAGCGGATGAACTCCTTCACTCGCAGCATCTGCGTGTGGTAGCGGGCTGTGCCCGAGTACAGGCGCTGGATGATGGCCGAGACGTTGCCGAAGATGCTGGCGTACATCAGAGCTGCAATGAGAGGGCAGGACTCAGCAGGACACGGGGAGATGGGTGTCCAGCCACCTCTGACCTGGAACCAGGAGGTTTCCCAAGCCCCTGTCTGCCGTGGACCTGAAACCAGTGGGTTTATGAAGTCTGCATTTCTGTCTATCTACCCGTCCGTTTGTCTGTGCAGAAGCAGCACAGGCAGAAGGAGATGCTCTCTTAAAACCTCACATGCTACAGCCCGGCAGATCTCTCCCTGTTTCTCCCCAAAGCAGCCCCTCCAACCTCCAAGGCAGGGATGGGAAGAGCGGGAGAAGGGCAGGCACTCACAGCCAATAAGCATGACGCAGATGGAGAAGATCTTCTCAGAGTTGGTGTTGGGTGAGACGTTGCCGAACCCCACGCTGGTGAGGCTGCTGAAGGTGAAGTAGAGGGCGGTGACGTATTTATCTTTGATGGATGGGCCAGAGGAGAGGTCGCTGTCGTTGTAGCGCTTGCCGATCTGGTCACCCAGGTTGTCCAGCCAGCCAATCTTGTGCTCCATGTAGGGCCGCTCCACGTTGCCGATGGCGTACCAGATGCAGGCCAGCCAGTGGGCGATGAGGGCGAAGGTGCACATGAGCAGGAAGAGCACGGCTGCTCCATACTCGGAGTAGCGGTCCAGCTTGCGGGCCACGCGGACCAGGCGCAGCAACCGGGCAGTCTTCAGGAGGCCAATGAGGGTGGTGGTCTGCAAGGGAGAGGGGAGAAGCCTCAGGGACAAGCAGGAGATAAATCTGGCCCAAGGCATGTCTTCAGCCTAGCCCTGCTCCCTTTGAAGGATAAAAATGCACTTCTAGAGCATGAATCACCTTGTCCTGGAGGTGACATCTGAAATAGGTTAGATGTATCATGCCACAGAAAGGGCAGTTTCCCTCCTCTGACCATAAAGGGAACTGGGATTACAGGTGAGTCAAGGCCAACCCCATGTTTCCTGATGGATCCTCACCTTGGCCAACCATTGCTCCCAAAATAGTTGCCTTTCACCCCATCCCACAGGCTCTCAGCCAAGGTGGGGCCTCCAGGTAGTGCAGTAACCACAGAGGCCACCCTATTGCCAACAATTTGAGTCTGGCTGGCAATAAGACCCCAACTTCAGCCTCGCTGACACATGGGGCCAGTCCCTAAACTGAGCTCCTAGCTCCCAGTTAGACACTCTTTTCGCACTTACAGTAGGGTCTGTGAGGCTGTTCTGACCCTACTAAATAATATCCCAGGTCTCAGCTGCTTAATAAAAACCTGTAATGACATCCTTGTCCATCCCTTTGACTAACCACCCCTCTCCTTGCAGATCTAGCCATCGACCGTTTATATCAAGCCATCCACATCCCTCCTTTGCTCTCCCTATGTTTCTTCCCCTCCATCCACGAGTCCCTTCCTGTCCCAGTGGACCTCCAGGCCCTGTCTGTACCTCATCAGAGCCAGAGCGGAAGATGAGCAGGTCAAAGGGGATGGCGGCGACCATGTCAATGAGGAACCATCCCTTGAAGTAGTGGATGGCGATCTTGCCAGGGTGGCTCACCACCTCGTCGTTGATGTTGACGTAGGTGGTACGGAAGTTGATGACAATGTCCACAATGAACATGATGTCCACGATGAGGTCAATGATGTTGAGTGGGTCACAGGAATAGCTGCAGTCCCAGCGCTTCTCCTCCACCTGCTCCTCGTTGAGCAGGAAGGCAGCCGAGTAAGGGGTAAAGACAGCTGTGTAGATGACCAGCAGAAGGATGAGCCAGTCCCACACAGCCTTGAAGGGACTGTAGTGCAGGATCGTCCATCGGTGGATGCGTGGTGCCTGCAGCTTGTACTCAGGAAGGACATCAGCACCCAGGGACAGCACCTACCAGGAGATGGGTGTGAGAAGAACGGGAGATCAGGAGAGAGGTTGGATAAGGCCAGGAGACAGGCAAGGGACTCCCATATGCCAGCAGGGCAATGAGAAGCATGCAGTGGGTTTCCTACACCCTTTTCACCTTCAGGTGTGGTTTTCCTGGAGGCCATAAATTGAGTTGCCCACTATGGCTGACACCAAGCTCTGCCTGGCTTCTCCTCCATCTCTAATGGCCAGAGCAACCTTGGGGCAAGTGTTTTCCCGATTTATGCCTTTCAGACCCTACAACACTGGCAGGGAGGAAAGTGCCTCCTGCCATGCCTCCTTGTGCCCTCAGCTCTGTGCCACCATCCCAGGAGCTGCTGGGTATCCTTGGCACAGGGCTCTGGGGACAGCAAGCCTGGGGATGTAGTCCCATAGCTGTGGGATGGTCTAGCTCTGAAGGTGATGGCACATTAGGCATCCCACAAACCTTGCACGGTGCCTTTCTCAGTCCCAGCAGGGACCTTCCCCTTGATGTCCTTCTGGCACAGCTGTCCTCCAACCAGAGGGGACAGCTAGGGCCACCCACAGCAAAGCCCGGCCTCGGGCAATGCCCTTTTCCCATCTGAGCATCCCCGGGGAGGGGGTGACCTGTGGCCACCAACGTGCAACCACCATCTCATGCGCACAGGCACCCTCCCATATTGTCATCTGTCCTTAGGTCTGTCTGCCCTCATGGGGACAAGGTCCCACGCCACCAGTAAGTCCCCACGTGTCCCAGCTGCCCCACGACCAACACCAGCTCCTGGTGGGCTCTGAAGCCACCCTGGGGACACAGTGCAAGGTGCTGGGGTCCAGGAGGGCTGGGATTGTCCTGATGGCAAGAGATGGTGGCAAGAAGGGGCTTATTTGGAGCTGGGGACAGCCAGAGCCTCCCTGCCTGACCCTGCCGCCCTGTTGTCCCCCGAGTGTCCCCGTGGTGCTGGCCATCAGTGCTACCTGCAGAGGAGGATGAGGGGCACCTCAGTGCCCTCTCCCTGCACCACGCCCCCAGCTGAAAGGGTGCTTTATGCCGGGCTGCGAAGGAGAGGAGAGAGGATGCTCCACATGACCTGAGGCCATGGTGACGGGCACCACCACGATTCCGGCAAGAGATCTGGAAGAAAGGCCTGATCCTTCCTGCACTGACACCCATCTTGTTCAAGGGTTCAAGGACTTCCCAAGGGCTCCTGGTGCTGCAACCCAGAGCAGATCCAGCCCCGCAGCCCCGTCCCACCACGAGCAGCCGCTCCTGGGCTGCCACGTAGGTCCCACAGCCCCGGGGATAGCGGTAGGTCCCATGCCTTGGGGGTGCCCCTGGCTCCTACCTGCCTGCAGCTCGCCCGGCGCCCCAGGCGGCAGCTGACCCTCGAAGTCCGGGTGTCCACCATGGGCGCCCCCAACCCCGCGCGCCCAGGCAGCGACCGGCACGGCGGGCGCAGCGCCGGGGCTGCAGCATCACCCACGCAGGCACGCATGCCCTCGGCCGGGCGGGTGGGAGACACGCGGCTGCGAAGGGCGATCGGGAGCCCGGCGTGGATTAATCAAACCCAATCGATGCTGGGGCCCCCGTGGGGACGAGAGCACCAATGGGGCAAGCGGGAGCCGCCAACGTCGCTGGCGGACGGAGAGGGGAGGGATTGGAAAAAGTGACCCAAAGGCAATCGTTGCGGAGGGGAGTGAGGCACTGGCTGGGCTTGGGGACCAGCTCCACGCGGGGAAGGGGACAAGGCGATGCTGGTAAAACGCTTGTCCCCAAAGCTCAGACACGTCCAGCAGACTCGAGCTGGGCTCCTACACCTTAGGTCTGGGAAAACCAGCAATGCTCCTACCCCTCAGCAGCAAAATTCCCTTGTCCTGCCCGGCCAGAGGGAGCTTTGTGGAGCCAGTCCTGAATTTGAGCCCCCCCCAAATGCTCCCCACTCTGGGACGCCTGCCCTGCTCTTCATCCCTGCTCCTGGCACCCAGCTCTTGCAGCAGGAGCAAGCTCAGGTCAAGCCCTGTTGTCTTCTGGGCAGGAATTAATAAAAAATGCACCCCCAAAGATTTGAGGCAGAAAAGGGAGAAGAAACAACCCCCCCAAAAAGAGCAGCAAAACCAACGCAGAGCCAGGGAGCAGCTGCAGCCTTGTTTATCTCTGCCCCTTGAGGACGGGGAGGGCTGCGGGTGGCACCCTTGGGTGGCCTGGGTGGCATCGGGAGTCCCCGGGGGTGGCAGTGGCGGGTGCCCCCCGTAGCGATGCCGCCGGGTGTCCCTTTCCCCTTCCCTTTCCCCCTGCACTCACCGGCTTCAGCTGCAGCCGCAGGCTCATGGTGCGGGGTGCTGGGTGCCGGCAGCGGGGTGCTGGGTGCCGAGCGAGGCAGCGGCGGGAGGGGGGAGGAGGAGGAGGAGGAGGAGGAGGAGGGAGAGAGGAGGGTGCGTGCGGGCTGTGGGTGATGGAGGGGGGAGGCTCCCATGGCCCTGGCTAAGCCAGGCCATTGCTGTGCCCCGTGGGGCCCAGTGGCCATGTGCCTTCCTCCTCCCCTGTCCCGTGCTGGGGATGGGGACAGGGAGGGGGACATCGAGCTGGGGAGGGGGGCCCCAGCAGAGCCACCAGGAGACCCTCAAGCACAAGGGGCTGGGCAGCATCAGGCCCATGGTGTCCTGACCCAGTGTCCCTCCTGGCACGTATCCTGACACAACTCAGCACCCCATCCCTGTCCCCAGCACGCTCCTGACCAGCTCCACCACCGCCCACAGTTCGGGGGGCAGGGGGGGGTGGAGAGGCTGGGAGAGGTGCCACGTGCAAGGTAGGAGCCCAGCCTGGTGGCAGTGACCCCACAGTGTCCCCATGAGCTTCCAGAGCTGCAGCCCTGGCATGCTGAGCCCGGTACACTCATTGCACTTGTGACCTGCCCTCCCTGCCTGCTCGCTGCAGGGCAGGACCACCCCGGCCAGGCTGTGCCTGCCTCTCCCTCCCCGCCAGCCGGTATTTTTAGATGCGTCTCACCGCTGTCTCTGCCTCACCCGTGAATTATTTAGCGGCCAGGAGCGGGGAGCCACGGCTTGGCAGGAGGCATGGGGGACAGTGGGGTGAGGACAGGCAGGACGCCTGGGTCTCCCAGGGCCGTGGGGAGATGTGGCAGGGAGGAGAGGTCCATTCCACCCCATCCCATTCCACCCCATCCCATCCCATCCCATCCCATCTGGACATTTAAGGTGATGGGCAGATCGACCTTTGTGGGTGGGTGCAGCCACCACCCATCAGCTCCAATCCCATCACCCCACAATCAGCTAATGACCCCGCATGGAGCAGCTGGTGCCACCATGCCAGCATCACCCCAGCGTGCAGCAGCGGTCCCCAGCATGCGGGTGTCCCTTGTGGTGGGGACAGGGGCATGGAGATGACTCGCCATCCCCCACGGGATGCTGAGGGGCTGATCCTGGGTCACTGTGGTCATCCCCAGATCAGAGGGACTGAGCGGACTTCGGGATGAAGGGGACAAGCCAGGGGGACAACAAGCCCCAAAACTGCCCCGTGCCATGGGGAGCAGGGACCCCACCTGCCGTGCACGGGGCCGCGAGGGTAAAGGTACATCATGGCTCTCCCGTGCCTCAGTTTCCCCAGTGGTAAGAGCTCCTGACTCGGGACTGCGGGAGACAGCACCACCTTCCACACACACTGATGTCCAAGTGTCCCCCCCGGTGACAGTAGAGTGCCAGGTGTGTCCCTTTCCATGACACTGCACTGCCACCAGTGTCCCCTGCAGTGACAGGGCAGTGCCACACGTGTTGGTGACAGTGCAGTGCCACCTGCTGTCTCTCAGGGGATCCTGTGGCTCTCGGCATGGCCACCTGTGCTCCTGGGATGGGGTCCCAAGCTGAGCACCTCCGGGCCAGAGCCTCCTCCATGAACAAAGCCACGTGAACACACACATGCACACACGTGTGTCCCCTTCAAGGCCACCATCGCACCAGAAGCCATTCATGCTGGTGTTCTCCTGGCCATAGATTACCAGAAATACTGATTTATGGGGAAAAAAAGTATATTTAAACCATTCAGAGGAAGAGATGAAAATCAAACACAGGAATATTGGCATTTCCTACGATGGAAGCTTCAGGGCACCTGCCCTCTCTGCTCCTCTCCTCCAAAATCCACAGGAACGGTTGTGACTGTACACTGTGGCAGCACCACTACCACCCCACCACTACCTTGGTGGCATCTCATCACCCACGTACCTGTGTGACCTTCTCGGTGACGTTCTGGGTGCGCTCCATCACTTTGTGGGGAGCAATTATCTCAATTTCCGTGGTGGAGCCCGAGCGGTGCTTCTCCAGGTTGAACTCCACAAAGTTGAGTGTGAACTGGGGGATCTGGCTGATAGTCCGGTACTTCATGAGGTCCGAGTCCGAGGTGGAGTTCGGGGGGTTGGGTTTGACATGGGAAGCCTCTGAAAGAGGACAGAGAGGAGCGTTGAGAAGAACAGTGTGAGAAGGGACCAATCTGCAAAGCCCTGACCTCAGTTTAGAACATCCAGGAGTCGGGGACCACCACAAGGTGCCACCAAAAGGTACCAATAGCCTGGCCATAAAGGCTTGGCTTCTTCAGGGTGGCTCAGACATGGGATGTCCAACCTGAGAAGCCCAAGCCCATCTTTTTACCATTAAATCTCCTTCAGGGGGCTCAGACCAGTTGCCAAAATACAGAGGCAAACAATACCCTTTGCTACCCCAGAAGACTGTGGAGGATTGGAGACTAGGCCCATTGACACCCACCATGGAGGGATGCCAAAACTGGCATGAAAACAGATAAAGGAGGAGGTAGGTCTTCTCCACCCTTGCATGTGATCAGCATAGCTCTTTGAGCTGCCTTGGTTTTTGGCCACCAAACTAAGCCAAGAGCTGGATGATGTCCCACTTGGATGTACCCTCCATCCCCAGGCTCCAAGTCCAGGTTGGAGCTTTCTCTTGAAGGAGAGCTGTAGCGGGGCTGAATCCCAGTAATTTTGCTTGGGGACCTGCCTCTCTGGGTCACCCCAGTTCAGGACCAGGGAGGAAGCCCCAGAGGAGGCTGGTTCATGGTCGGGCCTGGGGCAACATGTAGTCATGGAAGGGAGTGTGTACTCACTCCCAGGGCTTCAGGAACATCCCCAAGCACCATAGCCAGTGTGTCCCAACCTCTCTATCTCCTACAAGCAGGGCAGGGTTATATTTTCAGTTTTCTCCCCCTTCTATCCCTTGCACTCTGACATTGACCCAAGAGGTGTCATGGGCAGGAGGTGTCTGAAGACATTGTGAAGGTGCCCAGTTAAGACCAGCCATCCTGCTGTCACCCTTCTCCTCCCTTTCCCCTTCCCTCCCTTTACGTTGTGTCCCCTCCTGAGGGTCTGTAACCTGTGACTATTTGAGGATCATGATCCCCCACCCCATTTTCTCCAGAAAGAGAAAGCCACCGCGGACTGATCTCTCTCCATCCCCAGTTACTGAGTCTCCTCTCGCCTGACCCCCATCTTGTCATCATCTCTCACAAGAAGAAGAGGTTTGGACATGAACACCGTGGCGGAGGTACATTTCCTCCAACCCTACAGAGTGGCCTGGTTGGTGTCTCGTCCACCTCCAGCACATGGACACGGCTCACCCGGCACATGCCTGCAGACCCCTTCCCTCCCGCCCAGGGAGGTGGGACGGCATCGGGATGCCCCTCGTGTGGGGAAGCCAAACGCAACCTCACGCGCTCTCGCACCTCACGCACGCCACCACGGATGGCTCCATCCAAAGAGCAGGACCTGCCTACGCAGGGAACCACATGGAGACCAGCGGGTTTGGGGGAGAAGACCCCAGCTTATCTCCACTTTGCAGAGGGAAAAGCAGTGCAGAGCAAGAGACCTCCCCCCCCGAGACGTGCCGGGGCCATCGCCCGGGACCGTGGCTCCCGCAGTAGGACCCGACGACTCCGGGGTTTTTCCCCTACCTGAGTTTGCCCTCCTTTCCCTGAATTTTCTCTGGAACTCAGACCTCGCAGCCTCAAAGTTGTCCAAGGAGGAGACCCTGCGGAGGCTGTGGAAGCTGCCCCCGGGGCGAGACCGAAAGAAACCCCAGGCAGAGTACGACCCTCGTGGGCCCAGCAAGGGAGGCTCTTGCTTCGGGGACGGGTGTTGTAGAGTGGGGTCGGCCTCCAGGCTCGGCCTCCGCTCCTTTTCCAGGAGGGATTCGGTCTCTGACTGCACACAGTTCTCCTTGGGCGATGTCTTCAAGTCCCTCAAAATCAGGGAGTCACCACCAGGCTTTAAGACAGCCGGGAGAAAGCGTTTTATTAGAAGGAGTCCTCGCGTGCTGGGGTGGGGGGGGGGGGGAGGGGGGAAATAAGGGGGAGCCGGGGGAGGTAAGAGGAGGGACAGAGGGCTGGGAAGCGCTGCGGTTCCTGAGGTCACCTCCAGCCGGGACCAGGGACCTGCTTTGCGGTTGGGGCGACCGAGTCCTCGGGGACTTGGCAGCTCCTACCTCCTGCCAGCTCCTACGGGAGGCTGGGCGGCCACGGGGCGGTTTGCAAGGCGATGCTGCGCAGCTGGGAAGCAGGCCAGAGCAAGAAGAGATGAGGGGACCCTAGAGGTAGGCTTGCCTGGAGTACCTGCCTTGCCATGCGCTTTTCCGACGTGTTCCCTACATCCCACCACTGGACCTGCCCTTCCCTCACCCGCTGCAAGAGCTCAGACCCACCAGTGAGGGTTGGCGCCCGGAGTCCTGTGCTATGGGAGGGGATGTGCTCTGCACCAGGAAGCACTGGAGGAGCTGCTGGGCTCACAAATCGGGCCGTAGATGGTCCTCCTTCTCCTACAGCACCCCTTGGCCATCGCTGCACCTTTTTCCCTGGAGACCTAAAAAGTTTCCAGCCTTTATTGATTTCTGCAACGGGGTGCATAAAGCAGCCACCTTCTAGGGCGGAACTCTTCATCTATGGACCTATGGTCTATGTCCACACCAGTCATACCCGTGGGACTGGGATTTTGTGTGCGTGCCCAAGGCACACTGTGGCACTTCTCACCAGCCCTAAGGACCTTAGAGCATCCTTTAGGATGGGGTGGCTGGAAGGGCTGGCTGCTGGCTGCCCCTGCATCTGCTGGGCTGCCCCGACTGGGACCAGTCTCTACCAAAGTGGTGGGTCATGGGGTTGTCCTCAATGCACATCTTCCATGCGTGTACACCTGAAACGTTGCGGGGCACCAGGCAGCTTCAGCCCGGGGGGACCCAGAGCCTTTAGCAGCGCTGGTGTCTGTGGGAGCAACATACCCAGAGCATCTCATAACGCTACGGGTGTCTTCAACTGGCCACAAGCACAACCTCTGAGAAGACAGGCAACCTCTCACCTCATCAGATCCGTAATTTTGGGGAGCAGCTTTATCCAGGCGGTCTGGATACACCCGGCAGAGCAAGAACCTAGCACCTGGGGATGCGTTAGCAGAGCAAAAGCCTCCTGCCCACAGCCCTGTGCCTCAAGCTGCAGCATTTCAGAAAACAACATCTCTTTGCCCAGAGGTACCTTGAGCACTTTCGAGAGCCAAGAAGCCACCAAGAACAGCAATCTCTAGAGAGGTCCCACCAACATCTTTCCAATTTCACCATGTCAGCAATGTCGCCATCACCCTCCACCATGGAAAGCAGGGTCTTTGCTGAAGACTAAGCCAGAGCTGCCTGTCCCCTGCCAGGAGAACGTGGGGAAATGGGCCCTTTCAGGGTCTGCCTGCGAGTCCCTGCCACTCCCTGCTCAGACCAGACCTGCTCCAGTCTCCTGCAGCCACCAGCACGTCCCCTCCTTGGGTTGGGGACAACTCCCTGGAGCTCCACCATCCCGGACCACTTGCACTATGGAGCCAGACCTTCCTCCCAGCTTCGGCAGCGGCACCCTCCGGCTCGGCACGTCTCCCGCTCCCCCCGTGAGCCACGGCACGTGCCGCACCGGGCTGACCCCAGGGAGCAGCACCATCTAGCTCTATCCCATGCCACCAAAGCACCGCCACTCACCGCCAGCCCTCGCCGGGGCCCGTGCTCAGCCCCTACCGCCGGATTTGGCCCGAGCCACAGCAGCCGAGGGGGAGCGGGATGGGGAGAGCGGAGGAAGAGCGCTGGGACCTGGCCTGAGGCATGGGCTTATATCAGACAAAGGCTACGGTTACCTTTCCATAGTCAATGGCTACTCCATCAAACTCACTGCTGGGCAGAGAATTCCGCTGGATTGTGAGTCGCCGCAGGGACGGGAGACTAAACTTCAACCTCCTACCTTGACCTTGTTAAAAAGAAAAACAAAACACAAGAGAGACAGATGTAACCTAGCTGCACGTGACGGCCGGAGCGAGACGGGGCAGGGCGGTGGCAGGGGAAGAGAATTTGGGGTGGCTCTTGGGGGGGACCTACGTGACGCGTGGCCCTTCCTCCTCCAACACACCTGCCGTTCCCGTGCCATCACATCGCCGTGCGCTCAAGGCAGACCCTGACCTGGCAGAAAGCACCACTGGGTGGGAGGAGAGCCCCCTACAACGGCGGATGCAAGACAAGAAAGGTGCAGAGCATCCCTAAGACGGCTAAAGAGGTTAAAGCCACTTAAGGGATTTGGACCTGGAGGAAACTGAGCCTCTAAATCTCCTCAGTGAGACTTGGGGGGGGGGGGAAAGAAACAAAAGACAAAAGAGGTTGTAAGTTAGCAAAACATTAAAAAAAGTAGTTTGGACAATTTATCATGGAGGTGGAGTATTGGACCAAAGAGGGAAGGTCCCCTGCTGCCATCGTGGGGGACCAGGAGACCACCTTGCCAGAGCCTGGGGTCAAGGCAAGGACAGCCAGGGCTGAAAGAGGCTGCGAAAGGAGTTCAGGAGAGGACGGGGCCAAACATGGAAGGGAACTGGGAGCAGGACCCAATGCGGGTCCCAGTGCCCCTGGTTGTGACCAGGGCAAAGCCAGTACAAAGTCACTCATCCACTTCTAGAGCTGATCCATGGAGGAGACCGCGGCCACCTGCTACTATAGGGTTAGTGTGAGCAGCCAGGCTCATACCCCGCTGCCTCGGGGCCCGGGTCAGCCCTGGGGCTCATCCGACCTCCACCAGCACCAGTTGTACTCACTTACTGGACCAAAACCTTCCTCAGGCAAAACCTGGGGAGCCAAGACCTTGGGGCAGGAGCTGGGCAGAGAAACCCCACGCGGTGACAAGGCTTGGATTAGCTCGGCGTCACCCTACATTAAAAATTAAGTGGCCTAAATCCAGCATTTGGTGTCTCTACAGCTGCTTTTCCCTCCATCTTCTCACTCCGCTTGCAGCAACACCTCTTGATGGCACAGGGAAGGGATCTCGGGGTGCACGGGACATGACACAAGATCTCCAAAGGCATCATCCTCTCTGGGGTTTCCCCCATCTGGGAAAAAGCAGCACGTTGAGGAGCTGTTTGGTTTTGGCAGGGTTTGCCCCGACACGCTGCCGATCCACTCGAGCAGACTCCCGACCTGCCCAGCTGCCCAAAAAAACACCCCCGCGGATGGGGAGCACCCACATGGGCTCCCTCTCCTCACCCCATCCCTGCCATCCAGAGCAGCTTCTCCTCTGGAAGAAGCGAAGCAGCCACCTTCCCCTGCACACCAGGAAGCCAGGGACCGGCAACGCAGCCGCCTGCGGCCGTGGAATGAGAGAGCGGGTCAGGAAACCCTCACACGAGAGACCCATCAGCTCTGGCCGTTCCACACTCCCCGGCGCTGGAGTGGGAAACCCGCCCCACGCTCCCGGGGATGCACAGCACAACCTCCAACGGGCAGGAAAAGCGACAGGTACCCCTTTTATCTGGGGGGCTCCTGGCAGCCAAAGGTACCTCTCGGGGCGGGAGGGGGTAGGGATGCATCGTATCTGGAGATGTACTGAAAGCTGAGGGGGCTGCAAAGCAACACCGGTGCCGGAATTTAGGATTTCCCCAGCAGTCCGGGCGTAGAGGCTAAATGGTACTGAAGCAACACACCAAAAATATGGATCTCATCACTTCATAAACATCAGAACACATGCAGAGGTTATATATACACTCACACGCGTATGTCCCTAAGTCCCGTGGGCGTATGCCTGAGGAGATATAAAAGCTGTCACCACACACAGCATCTCTGCTGGTACCCGCTGCCACACACGCAGACACCTCAGTGGCTCCGGGATGTGTCTATGCACCAAGTGTGAATGCATTAAAACTCCCATTACCCTACCAACACAACGGGCAGCCTGGAGGGTCCCCCATGCAGCCCTGGCCCTGGCTTTGGTCCCTCTGTGCCACCCCACGTGCCATAGAATCATAGAATCACAGGATGGTTTGGGTTGGAAGGGACCTTAAAGCCCACCCAGTGCCACCCCCTGCCCTGGGCAGGGACACCTCCTGCCAGACCAGGTTGCTCCAAGCCCTCTCCAACCTGGCCTTGAACCCCTCCAGGGATGGGGAGATTTTTTACTTCTGCCAGCTCCTTGGCTTTCATCTCTTTTCAGCTCTGCCCTTTACTTCTCCTCCCATCAGCAATGACTTCCAAGCAGGCCCACCCACTGCCCAGCTCTCCACAGTATCCAGAGGAAGACATATTTTCCCCTTTACCATCATGTTTTGCAGCTCCAGGTCCCTGGGTGACTGCCTTTGCCAGCGTGAGCCCAGCAGTAAGTCTGTGCTGTGCTCAAGTGA
>JAOQGH010000011.1:2898315-2910866 GCA_025769975.1 Gallinago jamesoni | reverse complement strand
CTGCCCTTGAACCCCTCCAGGGATGGGGCAGCCACAGCTTCTCTGGGCAACCTGGGCCAGGCTCTCACCACCCTCAGCGTACAAAAAATTCTTCCTTATGGGGGGGTAAGACTTGTGCTGCTCCCACACTTTGAACCCTGCCCTCCCTGCAGTGACCCACACCCCCAGGGAGTCTTTGCACGAAGGATTATTTCCCTCCTTACTAAGAGACGTGCCGCGGAGCGTCCAGCAGGATATTTAGAAGCCCCAGCTCTCCTTCCCGTGGTCACATCTAACCTCTGCATCCCTGAGTATCCGCGTCCCCTGGAGAGCCTCACCACAGCTTCCCTTTGATCCAGCCTTCCCAAAAAAGGGAGTTTGAATTTTCCACTGCCTCCAAAAGCCCCACAGAACCTCAGGATGAGCCTGGGACAGCAGGGAACAGCCCAGAGCTGGGACAGGCTCAGAGCCATCCCAGTGCAACCATTCGCCTGGGGTTCTGTCCCCATAGCACAGCCCTGCTGTGGGTGACACCAAGTACCCCCTGGCCCTCCCAGTGACCCCACAAATGGGTCCTGTCCCACGCCAGCACCTCCTGCCCCAGCCAGTGTGGTGCAGGGGGGGCCCAAGGTGCTGCTGGAAAGATCCTCCCAGCGTTAAATACGGAAAGGACGCAGAAAGGCAGAGGGGGCTCGATGACTCCGCTCGCAGCGAGACACCCTCGCCTTAAAAACACACCATCCTGCACAGGGGGGGCCGTCCCCACCCTGTCCCCAGGTCCCCGGGGGTTGGGGAGGGGTGTGAGGGCAGGTCTGTGGGCGAGGGGCTGCGCAGAGAGCACAGCCGGCTCAAAAGCCCCCTTTTTGTGTTTTCCACCCAGTTTCACCCAGTTTAACTGGCTCAGTCCCCGAGCCGGCGGAGTCGGGGCTGTGCAGAAACACTCTGCCCCTGGGCACTCTGTGGGGCTCAGCCCCACGGCGCAGCATCCTGCCCTGCCACAGGTGCATCCTTCAGCCCCCCCCGAGGCTCCCAAGAGAACCAGGGGGGGGTGGGGATGACCCCGAAGATGCCGTGCTGCCCTCCCGCTGTCCCCGATGTCCCTGCTGTCCCCCCTGGTGACACCCACCTCCGCGCCAGCTCTGGGACAGGCGCTGGTGCAGGCTCCGGCTGGTACTCTTGGCCATGAGCTGCGCCAGGTCCTCGAAGTTGAGGATGAACATGATGACGACGCCTTCCTCGTTCTTCACCGGCACCACGTCCACCAGGCAGCGGAAGCACGAGGCTGCCAAGCAGAGACAGGCTCAGGGCGGGCCGTGCAGGGGGATGTGACCACCCACCTCCTCCCCCCACCCCCAGCACAAGGCATTTTTGGCATAAAAGTATTTTTTAAAGCACTGGGATGGGTGCAATCCCTGCTGGTGGGGACTGGAGGATTTGGAAGGTGATCTGAGCCCTGGGAAAGGGCCGTTCCCCTGCAGCATCCCAGCTCGCACGGATCACACCTTGCCTTTTTTTTTTTTTTTTTTGGTCCCAGACAGTCATTTATATTAATGTACTTTAGAGCAGCAATTAAAGAGTTGGTAATTAAGAACTCAGAAATCCCAGGTAGTGATTTAACCTCATTAAGCACGCTGCTTGTAATCATGACATAGCTAATTGCCCTGCAATCGCCAGGCAGTTTTTTGGGGCTGACTTTGGCCATCTCGTGTCCTGGATGTGGGCAATGGGGGTGAGCCCCACCACGTGCCCTATCCCAACCTGGGCAGCAGGAGGTGATGGAATTGGTGTGACGGTCCCCAAGGACACCCTCTAAAGGCCCTGGCGTGGAGAGGAGAGGTCAGGCACAGGCTCATCTCACTCCTGCCGTGGGGAAACTGAGGCACGGGAGGGGAGAACAAGGACTGGCTCAGTGTCCTGGGAGCACGGGGCGGGGGCTGCAGGAAGGACCCCAAAGGTGGCCACAGGACGCAAGGCCATGTGGATTTGCCTGTTTGATGCCAGCTCGACACCATGGTCCTGCCTGTGCTGGCAGCCTGACGCCAGTTTGCAATTCGGGGCACCCAAAAAATACCTTCAGGCCTTTCCCAAAGCAGCAAGAGGAGGATACAGGGGGCTTCCAACTCCCCCTTGCCAGATTTATTCCCCCCAAATCCCTCAAAATCCCTACTTGGAAGTATCATCGCTGTGTGTCCTTTCCTTGAGCTGTCTCTCCTGTTGCTTTGGCACCGGTGGGAGCGGGACCCCCTGAGCCAAAGCTGGAAAACCCCCCTGAACCCCCGGCTGGGCTCCAAACGATGGAAAAACCAGGTCCAGCTGGTCCAGAGCAAAGCGACCTCCTTCCAGGGCACTTTTTGCGGATCCCTGATCTTGCCTTTTCCCCGCGCTCTGATTACCAGGGATTAGTGGATCCAGCCGGGATGCGCCGCCCACCCCATCCCATCGGCCGCTCTCCCAGCTCCTGCCATGGCCGGGCTCCGGCCGGGAGGGGGACGTCGGCCCTTTCTGCGTATAATTTTAAGGAGCTCAGGGCCTCCCGTAATCAGGAGCAGATGGCCGGCATTGGGCAACTTCAAAATCTGCCGTGACGTCAGGGATGTACACAGACAGACACACAGACACACACACACACGCAAGAAGGGGAAAGAAATGGATACGGGGAAATCCGTTTAAAGGGCCCGGCAGCTGGGATTATTTCATTCTTTCTTTCTTTATTTCATCGTTGTTCACCGCAGGGAGACGAAATCCACTTAAACATGTGAGCTGGGGAGGAGGTGAGGGTGGGGAGATTTTTAGCAGATAAAGCTGTTTGGAAGGGATGCACGGGCACGCTGCAGGGTGGGAATGGAAAGAAATGAGCCCTTTTCCTTCCCTTTGCCAGGATTTTTAGGGCTCTAAAAGGCGAGCAGTGTCCTTTAGGTGATGATGAGTGAGGGAGGTGTCCTGTGGGATGCTAAGGTGGCACATGCCCGGCGGGATGATCTGGCCCATCCCTGGGATGCTGTGGCTCTACCGGTGCCGATATTGGTGTGTGCAGGGTGTGTGTGGGTGTGTGTGTGTGTGCCTGCTTGTCTGTACAGGTGATGCCTGAAAGCACTTGATGCTTTTTCCTTTTGTGTGTAAAAAAAAAAAAGAGTTTTTTTATCCCCCACAGATGACTTCAAAGCATCACCAACTTCCCTAGGACTCCCACGGCAGTGGGGTTTGTTGGCATGGGCAGCCACCAGCCCCAGGCTTCCTCCCTTGGACTGGGAATCCTGATCCATTTGGCCTGATCCTGGCTCACGTGCTCCGCTCCCCGGCTGCATCCCTTTCACGGCTTCACTTTTCCTCTCCGAGCCCCTCCATGGTGGTCTCTGAGCTGTTCTGATGGGGGGCCAGATCCTGGCAGGCCCTATGTGGCACTGAAAGGGTTAATCCCACGGCTGACGCTCAACAGCTGAAAATTGGGCCCCAGTTACATCCAGTTGGAGGGATATAAGGAGCAGCTGGGAGGAGGCTGGGGTTGGATTTGGGAGGCAGCTGGTGCCAGGGTTGATCCTGCAAATCTGGGGGGTGCTGAGCCTGAGCAGCCCTGGCTGGGGCTGCTCTGATCCCTTCTTAAATTAAATAAATAGACTATTCCTCTTGGAGGGGACCTACAATGATCATCTAGCCCAACTGCCTGATCAGTTCAGGGCTGACCAAAAGTTAATTGGGGGGGGGGGGGAAGTGAGGGACACACCCTCCAAAACCAGGGGAATTGCCCCAAAAGTGGCCCTGCCAGGCACAGCCCTGTATGCCAGGAGCCTGATGCCTGCTCAGACCCACGCCCCGTAGCGTGGATGGCATCAAGGAGATGATGGAGCATCAGCGCCGGGGGTGAGGTCCCTTAAGCCTGGCCCAAAGACAGGGCAGTCCCCCAGGATCTGGGGTCTCTGGGCAGCTGCGATTTGGGGTACCCCCAGCTTTGTGGAGAGGCTGCAGCTGGAAGACCCCTGGCACCCTCATCCCTGACTCGGTTTCCCTGCAGCGAGCCAGCCTGGGCTCTGCAAACGCTGAGCTTCCCCATCCTTCCCCCAAAAACCAGATACCCCAGACCTGCTGCGGTGCCGGTGGGCTCAGCCAGCCCTGGGAGGGACCCCCAGCCCTGCGTTCCCATCCTCGTTCCTCGATGGACTGTCTCCATCCATCTGCCTGTCTCTTCCCTTCAGCTGTTCTGCTAATCTGTCCCCATCCATCTAATTTTATCCAGCCGCCAAACGATCTCTTGGAGGAGCCCCGGGGGCATTCGTAACCTGCCCGTGCTTGGTGGGGCTGTCTCTGTGCCCATCGGGGGTGAAACCCAGCCTGGGGGGGGGTGCAGAAAGGGCTCGGCAGGAGGGATGCCACCACGGATGCTGTTTTGGAGGGTCCCAAACCCACTGGGATGGGTTTGTGTGGTCTGGTTCCCTAAAACCCTGGGTCGGGGGGGATCTTGCCAGCACCCAACCCAACTCCCCCAAACCCAGCGCTCGGAGGTTTGCGCTTTCCGACCCATCTTGTCTTCTGACCTTGATAAAAGCGAGCACTTAATAACATTAAAAATGTCATCGTCGGGGGGCCCTCCCTCCCCGGCCCTCTTATCCCCCGCGGCCGCCGGTGGTTAATGCCTTTGTCGGTATCATCAGTATTAAACTAATCAACAGGACACGGGGGTTTCCGAGAGCCGGACACAAACCAGTATTGTTATGAATATTAAAAAAGCAAGCTATTAATCTGCCCTCGGAGCTCTTACTGAGTCCTTCCCCTTCCCCCCGCCCCTCCCCCCCCCCGGCTGGGAGATTTAATCTGCAGGGTCTCATGGCAGAGTGGCTAAATCTATAGTGGCATTATATAACGGAGGGGAGGAGAGGGGCCGGGAAGGGCACGGAGGGGACAAGGATGGGGACAAGGATGGAGTTGTGGTCTGGGACTGGCTGGCACGTCTGGGGAGATGCTCGGGAGAACTGAGCCTTGCTCCCGTCCCGGGGGATAAATCAGTGTCAGGGCTGGGTAGAAACTTCAAAGGGAAGCGCGGATTGCTGGGAGGCCCTACACCAAATCCTCCAGGCGGGATGGAAAACGATGGAGGGTGGGGGCCGAGCCGGTGGGAGGTGGGTCACCCTGGGGTGATAGATGGGTGTTGGGGAGCCCCCGAGCCCGGGGCCAGCATCCCCCTGCACCAGCCCATCTCCCCACACCCCAGAGGGGCATCAGGAGATTGAAAGGACACCAAGACACCAGACTGGCAAAAATGCTCCTTGCAACAGTCCCCGAACTGCTAAAATGACCTTATTAAGTAACGGCAGCAGGATGGAGGTTACCCCCTGGGCGCTGACGAAGAGCAGGGATTTCTGCGCTCAGTGGGAAGTCGCCGGTGGGAAGCAGCAGCAGCGGAGGGGGAAAACCAGGAGGGGGGAAAACCAGGGGCCTTGGGCAGCTGAGGGTACCCACCACCCACCCGGCTGCAAGAAGGATGCCTCCCAGCCTGGTGGGATGTTTTGGGGGTGCAGGTGGAAGGATGCTCCGATCCCCAGGAGCCAAAAGGGGTCCTGGATCAATACAGGGGGCTGCCAAAATGCAGCTTAACCCCTGCTTCAAGCAAAGTGAGTGGCCACATCCAGGTCCTTCCCGTCCTAAATCCCGGCCAGCGGCAGGAATTATTCCAGCTTCGTATGGGGCTGTGTGGGCAAACTGCAGTGCTGACAGCATTTCTGGGGCTGTCTGGCCATCCCAGGGGCCCTGTCCCCACAGCACATAGGGCCACCTCCCACTGGAGATGCAGCAACCAGCGAGGATGGGGATGGAGGGTTTGGGGTGGAAACTGGGGGGCTATGCCAGGGCAGGGTCTTCAGGAAAAAGCCTCCTGGGAAGCATCCCGGGTGGTGCTTGGGGATGCCCTGGGCCTGTCCCTCTGCCTGTGGGACATGCAGAGGATGGAAAATGTGTCTCTTCCAGCATTTTACCCCGATTGTACCATCCTGAGGGCAGAGCCGGGGCAGTGGGGGTGGCTGGAGCTGTGGTGCAGCCGTGCCAAGGACAGCAGCGTCGGCCCCGCAGTGCAGGATCTCCGGGACCAAAGATTTGTCATTGCGAGGCGGGATGTTTATAAGTCCCCATCTGGAGTCGGGCCACAGCATACGTCCCTCTCCCGAGGTCACAGCCCAGCTCTGACGAGCCCGACCCTTAAAGGAACGCAAAGCAAACGGCCCTGCCTTGGCTTAAACCCCACGTTTTTGTACAAGCAAAGAGCTCGAGTTGGGGTCGGGGTGCTGTCAGCGAGCTGTGCCTCCGTGCTCCTCTGCCACCCAGGAGGTCCCCTCTGCTCTCCCTCATCCACCCCACGGAGCAGCAGCAGAGGCTCCCTGGAGCTGCTGGTACCCACCTCCAGTCCCAACGGTGCCAGGCTCCGGCAGCTGCCGGTGGGATTTGCCCTCCTGCTTCCAGTGGGCATGTTGGACACATCGCATGTTGATGTTTATAAAGCTTACAGAGAAACCTCAGCTGGATCCATCCCCGGCTGCCTCAGCCAGGGCTTCCAGGCAGCAGCCGATGGAGGGACGATTGCTGCGCTGCGGGTGTGCCCCGGGCTGGGGACAGAGCCCCCCTGTCCTCTTCGGGTGCAGTGACACCCCACAACCCCTGCCTTCCCAGCCACCAGCCCCGCGGGCATCCCATGCCCACGCTGTGGGGGGGACATCCTGGGTGACAACGGGCGCCCCCATCACTCTGTGATGAACCCCCCTCCTCCTGGAGCCCCCAGGGGAAATCCTGGCTTACAGCACCAGTGTAATGAGTTTGCCAGGCTGATCTGCTCCCTAATCCCTGGCCCCAGGGGACTGGCACAACAAACTGCTCCTGCTGGAGGGGACCAGCCATAGGTTCTGCCCGGGGGGTGGGGGGGGGGATGGAGGGGCTGGGGCTGCAGGCAGCGGCTGCCCCACCAGCTGCTCCGGTTGCCTCAGCCCCGCATCCCCCTTTCATATTCATAAGCATCACATTCACGCAGATTAAGCGGGAGCGGGCGCTGCCAGCTGCTGCCACTCGGGCCATGCCAGCGCCATGGCACCCAGCACCTGTGGCCACTGGCCCCGCTCCGGGGACCCCCAGGGGGCTCTCGCTGGTGGCTTCCCTGCAAAGCACGGCATCCTCAGGGCGGGGAGAGAAAAAACCCAACCCTGGATGCAGCTCAGCCCAACCAGCCCCTCAGTGCCATCCCCAGGGGATGCTGGAAGGGGCTTGGCTCAGCCCTTGGACACTGCAGGGAGCGTGTCCCCAGGGCTGGTGGCCGTGGCCGCTCCTTGCCGCGGCGGGAGCTGATCCCGTAATGACCCCCCTGGCTGGGGCAGCCCCAGCTGTGCAGCATCTTGTAAGGAAATTAACTTTTCACTGATCTCCCGGCTTTGAGCAGGGGATTAGAGCCCACACGCGCCGTGGCCGGGCTCTCCCCTTCTTTCTGAGGCCTTTTTGGGGCTGCCGTGGCAGGGAGGGAGAACTGCCCTCGCTGGGATGGTCCCATCTTTCCCCAACTGGACTTAGTTCTTGGCTCAATCTCAGCTGCCAAGAGGTGGGCTTGCCGTCCCGTGGCTCCTTTTATAATTAGCTAAGGTCAGCATGGGGGCCCGGGTGAGGACGGAGCAGCGAGGCCACCCTCGGGGACATGAGTGACCCCATACGGCATCCCACCTTGTGCAGGGGCAGGGCCACCCACGGGTGCCTCCCTTCCCACCTCCCTCCATCCATCCCACCCTGGCCCTGCCTGGAGGGGGATCCGACAGGAAGATTTGGGGTATAATATTGTTACTGGCAACCAGGAAAGGCAGGAAACAAGCCCGCGAGCTGCGGAGCCGGGAGTACCGCAGTAATAAACAGCAGGTCGAGGCTGGAGATTGGTGCTGCCGGTATGAAAAGGAGGACAGGCAGGTTCGGAGCCTCCGCCGGCTAATTAAGCAGCAGCTCCCCGTAATGCGAAGGCCTTTTCTTTGCCGATAAGACCCATTTATAATGGGCTGAGCGGTTGCAGGCTGAGTGCTGGGGGGAAACAATCGGAAAGCATATTGCTGGTGGGGCTGGGTTTTAAAAATAGACATGAAGGGTTTGCTTTTGGGCTTGCTTTTTTTTTTTTTTCACTCTCTCTCTTTTTTTTTTTTTTTTTAAATAAAAAAGAGAAGAAAGCAGCTCAGAGCTGCGCTGAGAGTTTCCCGTGGCCTAGAGGAAGAGCAGGGCTCCGAGGAGAGCACCGAGCAACCTGCCAGCCCGGCGGGAACGCTTCAAAGCGGGGAGGATGGCTTTGGATCGGGCTCCCCGCCGAGCGGTCCCCGGGGAAGGATGGGGAAACCATCCCGAGGGAGGGGAACGGGGCCGCACGCACCGTCCTCACCACGGCCATGCTTGGCTGGGAGCAGGGGGACAGCATGTGCCCCCACTTCTCCTCGAGCCTCCCGGGATGTGCTGGGCTCCAGACAGCCCCCTGCAAACCGCAGCGGCCGAGGGAGGACCCATAGCTCCGCTGCCCAGCCCCACAGAACAGACCCCACAGGGAAGAGCCTCAATAGGGTCTCTCGGTGAGGGATGGTGCTTGAGGACATGCATGGTGTTGGGTGGTGTTTTGTGTGGTGTGGGTGGTGGTGGGATTTTTTTTGGTTTTTTGGGTTTTTTTTATTGGTTGGACTAGATGATCTTAAAAGGTCCCTTCCAACCTAGGTGATTCTGGGATTCTGGGATTGGAGGAAAATCTTATGGGAAACGCAACCGGTGAGCAGCAGCCTCATCCTCCACCACGCAGGGTCCGGCCGCGCTGGGCTGACCGTGCGGGTTAACAGGCAGGGGTGCTGCCGGCGGATGATTCCCGGGGCCAATACGCTGGCACCTGGATGCCAGCCCGGGAGATAGGGTCTGGGAGGGAGGCCAGGACACCCAGAGATAGGGTGCTGGGCTGGGAGCCAGGGCTGCTGCCTTCTCCTTCCCTTTGCTTCCAGTTCTTTCTCCGCCCTGCCACCCCAGGAGCTGCCAACGGTGGGGTCCAGACCCTTGCTCAGGCCAAGCCCCATCAATACCACGGGAAAAGCCCCATAAAGCCATGGGAAAGCTCCACCAGTTGAAAAAAAAAAAAGGAAATACTTAATATTTTTAACCTCTAGCAAACACCCAATCTGCGTTGCCCCCTGCCCTTGGGAGCCCTGGCCTCTTGCTGGTTTGCAGCACCAAGCACTAAATATTTATTTAACTTCCTGCAGTATTAGAACTAATCACTAGTATTTTCCATCAAAGCTTCATTTTCATCTTAACGTAAGTCCATCTGTGCACGCATAGCTCCATCCTGCTCGCTGGAAAGGCAGCTCCCAGGCTGTCAGCTGCACAGGGGTCTGTCTCATCTCACCTCGGAGGAGCACAGACTGGGAGACCCATGTCCCACCCTGGCTCTGCCATGGACTTCCCATGGGATCCTCATTCATGTCACTGGGATCCCACCAGTGATGCCACTCCTTGCCCCAGGAGCTCTGAACCATCACCAAGGGCTCACAAACAACCCAATTCCCAAATAATCTGGAAACAACTTCCAACGCTCAAGGTCCCAATGCCCTCGGTGCCCCATCACAGCAGAGACGTCTCCATCCTGCTGGGAGCCACCTCAGCAAAGCCCCAAGTCTGGCTACAACCCTGATGCCCTTCCAACGGCCCAAACCTTGGGCAGGTGCCACCTCCCACCACCGGATCGCCCAAAAAGCGACTCTTACTGTCTTTGCGGTAGTAGAGGATCTCGAGCTTGCACTCCTCGGAGCCGAGCAGGGCCTGGGTGAGTTGGGCGATGGAGCTCTTGGTGGTGTCAGGGCCGGTGAGGAAGTCACAGGTGCAGGGTCGCTGCATCACCTCCACGCGGGAGTAGCCAAACATCTCGCAGAAGCCGTCGTTGCAGTAGATGATGGCGCAGTTCTCCATCTGGGCGTTGGCGATGAGGAACTTGCGGTCTGGGGGGAGGCAGGAGAGCAGCAAGCTCAGGAGGGTGGCGGGGACACGCAGGGACAAGGGACAGCTTGGGCGGATGGGGGGGTGCTTGGGCTTTTTGGTGCCACCCACTGTGGGGCTTGTGCAGGGACGGGCTCCCAGGGGACGCTGGTCATGGGGAAGGGTGGCTGGCACCAGCTCTCACCGCCCTGGGTGCTGCCCTGCTCTTCTCGGAGAGAAAATTCACCCGATTTCGTGTGAATCGGTGACCGTGGGGACAGGGGGACCCAATGGGGGTGTCCCCAGTAACAGCAGTTTCTGCCGGGGTGGGCCAACCCGCGCAGCCTTGACGTCTCACCGCGTGCATGTGGGGACTCACTGCTGTCTAGTACACGGGCACTCTGTCCCTGACCGGCACCGCAGGCAGAGGGAAGAGCTGCAGCCTCTGTCCTTCCCCAGGAGCTTATCAGGGACCCGAGCTATCTCGGAGACTTCCCACCCTTGCTCAGATTTGACTGAAGTCAGGCAAGGGGCAAGAGGAGGAGAGAGCGTGAGGCTTGGCTCTGCAGGCAGCCGGGTGAAACCCGTCACACTAATGATCCTCCTAATGTTTTAGGGGATAATTGTGCCTTCGGGCTGAAGCCGAAACCCAGACCCCGCTGGGCTGAGTGGCCCCCGTGCTCAGGGCTCAGGTGGAAGAAAGGGGAAACTGAGGCAGGGAGCCGTGCTGCCCCGTCCCCTCCTGCTGCTGCAGCCACCTGGGCTGGGAACGGACTCCCTGTCATTCCAGGGTGTGTGGCAGCACTGCCCAGCCCACATCATCCAGCCCAGGTGGAGCCACTTCCATCCTTATCCAGGGGGAGACCCAGCTTCGATTTGGTTTGATTTTTGTTTTTTTTTCAAGGAGATTGTGGGGTGCTGGGCTGGGGAGGACCCTCTCTGGGACAGTTTTGCTGGGATGTGGCAGGGGGACGGGGATGCTGATGTGACGGATGCTGCTCCCCCCCTCCCAGCAGCATCTCCCTCAGCATTTGGCATCGGCTCCGGGCTGGAGCCGGAGGCTGGTCGGAGCAGAGGGTCCATTTGGAGGCTGCCTCCCAGCCCAGACCCCAATTAATCTCCTGGATTACCCAGGAATGGCATCTGCAGCCTGTGCTCTCCAGAGCCCCGCTGCGCTCCTGCCTGGCGGAGAATCTCACCCAAACGTGGGAGAAACCTCCTCACGGCTGCGGCACCCACCCAGTGCCGGGCTCGGTGGGGCGGGGAGACCCCTCCTCAGCGCACCGGGGCTCTCCCGAACGTCACCCGCAGAGTCCCAGCGCTGCAGGATGATGCCTCCCAGGAAAACCAGTGCCCTTAAGGATGCGGTATTGAGGTCTCCCGCTTCATCCCACCCTGTGAGACGGGTCTTTGGTGGCCCTTCATGGGGGACTTCCACCCCGGCACCTCTCCCTCTCCCACGCAGACCCTGGCACTGCAAACAGCACAAACCGCCGCGGCCAAATGTTTCCCAGTTCCCTCTTCCCAATCCTTCTCCATCCAAATCGCTCTGCCAGCCGGAAGGTGGCACAAGGAGGGGACGTTCCCTCAAATCCCCACTCCTGGGGCGGGCTCCCCACCACCCATGAAGGTTTCCCCATCCAGCGCCAGCCCCGCGGGCTGGATCCAGGCTGGGCTGGTGCAGGGGAGGATTTACGGGGCTGGCAGGGCACTGGAGCAAGCTGTGAGGATGCGACCAAGGCTGGGATGGGAAGGAGCTGCAAAGCCAGGTCTCCTCAGGGGGGACAGGGGGGGTTTCACCCCATATCTGCTTTCTGCCCTGCCCTCACCTGCACCTTTGCCCTTGTCCCCATGGAACCAGGGCTCCGCATGGGCCGTGGGAAGGAAGTACTGGGTCTCTCTGGCTCCAGCGGGGACTCTCCAGGTGCAGCTGCACCCATGGAAGAGGCAGGGGGGGGCACCGGGTAGGCAGCCATGAGCAGGGGAGGACACACTGCCGGTGACAGTGATGTGACTGGGGGAGGGGGGGGGGGGTTGTTTCGGTGTCTCCCAACACCCGTCACACCAGGAAGCTGTGGCAGGGGAGCGATGTTTCGGCAGAGCCCAGCTGGTGCCCGACATGGCTGGCAGAGTGCAGGCAGGGCGCAGGCAGGGACGAGGGGGCCTGGCTGTTTCCCCGCTGGCACGCTTCGCCGCGTGCCCCCGCTGCTCCCCAGCCGCCGCTTCCCCAGGGGGGGACTGATAGGAACCAGGGACAGTTTTTCTCGCTTTCCGTCCCCAGGGTCACGTCAGTCACTGCCAGGGCAGGCAGCGCAGATCTGGCAGGGATGGCAGCGCCAGGGACGTTGGCTCACCCGGCAAACTCGGACACCGGAGAGTCCCCATGCTTGTGTCGTCCCCCCCCCTCCCCCCCCCCAGCAAGCTGGGGCAATAGGGGGGAAACAACCCCAGAACCCCACAGCATCCCCCCCAGGCACTGCTGTGGGTGACCCCCACCCCCTGTCCCCCCCTTCCCCTTGTCCCCAGCTGCGTAGGGGGGATCCAGCCCCACCGAGGTGCCCAGACTGGGGGCGAAACCCCCGCTGTCTCCTACCCACACCGCCCCCCCCCCCAGCCCCACACAAACCCCA
>JAOQGH010000011.1:2863264-2881163 GCA_025769975.1 Gallinago jamesoni | reverse complement strand
CTCTGTGGCTACTTTTTCCTTTTTTCCTTCTTTCCTTCCTGCCTTATTTCCTAGCACATCCCCAGATTCCACACCCCATCCACCCCCCGTGAGCATCCTCTACCTCAGATACCACCAGTCATAGTTGTAACGGCTCGGAGGTGTCCGGCCACTGAACACATTCCAGCGCCACTGGTCAATGAGGTAGCCGAAGGGCAGGAAGGCGATCTTCTCCAGGGCCATCTTCAGCAGGTAGTTGATGTTGCTCTCTGTATGAAACAGAGCCTGAATCAGGTTGGGAAGGAGTCTGCCTGGACAGCACTATGGCCACTACATTTTTGTGGGCAAGAGGGTGAGAAGATCTGGATGAGAAATGGGGACAGCATTTCAACATACAATTTTCCTCCCTAGAGATGGCTGTGCAGGACACAGGAGGTTTCTCTGTGACACAGATTGTACCGTGGCAACATGTGCCTTTTTACTAAGTGCGGACAATGGGAGTGACAAGTGTGGTGTCCCCTGACTCTGAGAGTGAGAGGATCTTTGCTGAGCGTAACTCTAATGGTTCCCTCTTCACACTTTCATCCCAGAACCTCAGAGTGAAAGGGGTTTGATCTGCAAGGGCTGTCACCACTGCAAAGGCTTTCATGGTTTAGACCCAGAACCCAAGTCAACTCTAGGACAGTCACCACCATTCCACGGGGAATACAGAGGACAGTGACATCTGCTTTCCCCATTGCCTGGAGGAATTCTGGGGAAGGAAGGCTGGAGAAGGACCTGCTGGAGACCCAGCTGAGGCTGTGGGTCAGATAGCAGTTGGCAGCTCTGCCCTGAGGGGCCATTGGCTGCCATCACTATGGTGGCATGACTGCCAAGGGCTGGCTAGTCAGGCAACGATGCCTTGAGGCAGGAACCATCTGCTCCACGGTGTTTGTGCAGCACTGGCCCAGGGTTCTTGGCTGCTGTGATGGCTTCCCCATTATGAAACGTATTTAATGACAAGGCAGGAGGATCCCGGGACTGTCCCTCCTCCGCAAAGCAGCCGCCGGCAGCAAGACTCTGCGAATGCTTGGCTTCCTCTGCTTTGACTTGTGGGCTGAGAGGCGTCAGGCAGGGGCAGAGACTTTTGCCAAGCCGGGCAGTGCTCTGTGGTGACAAGTCCTCCTCTGCTGTGTGGCTGGCAGGCAGAAATGTCACCCGCTGACTGTCCTTGTGACTGTGCACGTAAGTGCTCAGTGCCACCTCTGCAGAGCTACACTGGGAGCTCCTGAGGTAGGTGCTTCTTGGCAAGAGAAAGGGGAACACTGGAAAGGTCAAAGGCAACCAAGCACAAAGAAGCTGTTTCCAGGTTTGGAGCTCTGATGGTGAAGGGAAGGGCACAGACAAGCTCTGGAGAGCATCCCTCCTGCCCTCAGGGGTGAAGAGGATGAAGCCATGAAGGGTCCTGTATGGACCCATGAAGCCAAGAAGGGGTTGGGTATGGACCCAAGATAGGTCCTACATGGACCCATGGAGCCAAGAAGTTGTTGTACATGGAACCAAGCATGGATGAAAGGCATGCATCAGCCATTGGGTCTTGCCTGCCCTGGATTGTGTTGCCAGACTGCAGCCCACCCTGTCATGTCCCAAACCTTTCCTGTTGCCACAGGCAGTGCCTGAGCCCTCCAGGCCACCCAACCTTCCAGGGTGGCTGCCTTACCTGTGTCCTCGGTGGCACTGCTGAGGAGACCAATTTTCTTGAGGTGGCTGGGAGTGGAGACAGACAGGGACAGGACATCGCCGATGGCCTCATGGAAGCCAGGATTGGCCCCACTGCGGAAGGAGACAGGCTGGTCCTTGTACTGCAGGTAGTACTGGACATGGCCCATCTCATGATGCACTGTGAACAGCTGCTCCATGGTCACTGTTGTGCACTGCTTGATCCTGACGGGTGAAAAAAGAGCATTGCCTGAGGTGAGTGAGGGACCCTGGCTACCTCTGCACCCCCTCAATGGGAGGGACCCCATGGAGAAGGGGAAAGAGCCAATAGAGGGGAAGGAAAAAATTCTTTGCTGTGAGGGTGGTGAGGCACTGGAACAGGCTGCCCAGAGAAGCTGTGGCTGCCCCATCCCTGGAAATGTTTAAGGCCAGGCTGGATGGGGCTTTGAGCAACCTGTTCTAGTGGGAGGTGTCCCTGCCCAGGGGAGTGGGATTGGAACTTGATGATCTTTAAAGTCCCTTCCAACTCAAACCGTTCTAGGATTCTATGATTCTAAGGCAGGTAACGTGGTGCCCCAAGACCTTGACGCAGAAGGTGGCAGGTTGGGCTGCATGGCCAGGCTGGGGGTACCCAAAATGGTGACCACCAAGGGGAATGGAGGAGGGGCTTCCCCTGTAGTCCTGGCCCCTGCATGACCCCACATACCTGAAGTCCTTGCGGTTGTAGAAGTCCCAGGCTGAGGCATGACACACCACCTCTCGCCCGTCTGTTGGTTTCTCCAGCATGGACTTGTCCCAAAACTCAGGGGGCATCTCCAGCAGCCCCAGAGAGGTGAAGAACTCCTCTGAGACCCGGAACATGTGGGTGGCGTTCCAGCCCTGGTGGGCAACAGGCACTAGATTATGGCTGAGGAAGGGGCTGACCATGTCATCATCACCTCTGATGCTCTCCCAACACCATGGGGATGAGGTGGGTCCCTCAAGACCAACGTCCTGCCCCTCTCACCCTGATGGGGAACCTGGCCCCAGAAATGGGGTGAGCAATCTTGAAAACCACTGAACAATGGTGCTGGTGCCCAGCATGGACAGGAGAAGGAGCAGGGCTGATGCCCTAAGGAGGGCTTGGAGCTGTGCAATGGTGTGGACGCAGCCCCAGCCCAGAGACTGGAAGCAGTCCCACTGCACTGTCCTTCCTCTTTGCCCACCTGCTGCCTCTTTGGTCAGTGTCAGTGAGGAATTGGGGTAATTTCTTTGTCCTTTCACCTCCTGGACATGGCTTTTCTGCTGTCCCCTATGCAGCTATGAGAACCCACTCCCATGGGGTCAATGTCATGGGCAAGCCTTGGCCAACGCTCCCCCCATTTTTGTCCCCCTGGTGCCACCAGCAAGTCCCTCAGCCCATCACCTGCTGCACCATGGTGCTTGTGACATCGAGGTTGGGCTTCTCAGGGTAGGGGATCATCAGGTCATAGATGTTGTTCCACTGCTGAGCCCACATGTTGCCTGAGAAGAGAAAACAGCTGGAGGTGGGCTGGTGGTAGGTTGGGAGGAAGAGAAACACACAGATAACTGGGACCTCCCTGTCCCACTATTGACCCTGTATGTGCCCCTCTGGCCCCACCAGCACCCCTGGACACAGGCTGGTCTTTCCTCTTACCCAGGAGGTGAGCAGGGATGGGACCCTTCAGGTTGATGTACTTGGAGCCATAGCGATCGTACAATTTCCTCCGGACAAAGGCATGCAGATTGAGGTAGAGTGGCTCCAGCTGGTTGTAGAGGTGCTCCAGGTCAGCCTCGAAGGAGGGTGAGTCGTACCAGGAGCGCCAGTAGCTCCCTGTGTCCTCAAATCCTGCCAGGGAGGCAGTGATGAGCCCTGGCACTGGCCCCCAGGGGCTGCCCCCCACCCCAGTCCCCAGCCCTGGGACCAGGGGACAGCAGTAGGATTTTTTGCTCCTTCCCCAAAGTGGAAATGGAAGTTGGATGCCCAGCTGCATGCGGGATGGGGAGAGCAGCAGGGCACCCCATTGTCCTGGTCCCACATCCCACCCCTGATGCCTGATCGCCCCCTGCATCCCCTCATCCTGCTCTTACCATCCATCTTATAAGCCTCGTTGCTCAGCTTCACAAACTCCTCGTACTTGGCACGCAGAGGGTTGCCCGCGGCGTTGTGCCACCCCTCCCAGGCATAGAGCAGCTTCCTGTAGCTGCGGGAGGTGGCCATGATGTCTGAGATGTCTGGGACAGAGGGGACAAGCAGGTCATGAGAGAGGAGCAGGAACCCAGTAGCCTCCCACAGCAGCTCTGCAGAGGTGCCACCACCATCGCGCCAGACCCAAACACTCATCCTCGCCCCAGGACAACCTCAGTGAACATGGGTGGCACCTGCCAATCCCAACCCACTGGGGATGCGGGGACTGGGACAAACTCATGGACGCAGGAGCAGGGGGACAGGGACCATACCTGGCTCCAGCTCCCAGCAGGTCCCATTGGGCAGGCACACTTTGGCTGTGGAGTAGATTTTGTCCATGTTGCTCAGGATGGTGTTGTACTGCAGGGAAGGAGAAGATGTTTGGGCTGGAAGGGGATGGGAATGGCCCTTCAGGAGGGATCGATGGAATTCCCATCTCCAGAGTGTGTATCCGGAGGGATGTGGAGGAGGGTTGGTGCGTTTACACAGTGTGTTTTTGGAGAGATAAGCGTGTTATCACCCAGGGTTCTGCACCCGTCGCTCGGTGGGAGCGGGGAGGCTCTTTGGGATAGAACCCCCCTGTGCAGCCACTCAGTGAGCCCCCCTCAAACACGGCGCGAGCTCTCGCGGTGTCCCAGAGTGGGACTATTTATAAAACTCTTTGTCAGCAGGGCTGCGGCACGGCCTGTTTATCTAAGCGGGGGAAAAAAAAAAAACAACTAATAAAAAAGCAGGAGGAGGAGGAGGGGGATTTATTTCTGTGAACTTCAGCAACAGCAAACAATAGCAACAGGAGGTTTCCTGGAACCTGCCTGGGGAGCCCATTCCCAGGGAAGGAAATTCCTCCTCTCCATCCACTCTCTCTGCTCCCATCCCTCTGCTCCAGCCGGGCAGAGGGGACGGTGACAGGGGATGGTGACAGGGGACAGTGACAGGGGATGGTGACAGGGGACGGTGACAGGGGACAGTGGTGGCTGTGGGATGGAGCTGCCTGGAGATAAACAAGCCATGGCTGATGTGCAAGGAGGAGATGTGACACTGTCTGTTATTTGAGAGAGAGGGTAGGGATGGGTTTCCTGGAAGGAACTGGAGCAGACTCTTCTCTGGAAAGGATTTTATCTCTGGCTTTGCCAAGGTTTTGGTGGGGAAAGCTGTCAGGGAGCCGTGGGCCAGGCTGGAGGGGACAGCAGTGCCAGTGTCCCTGCACTCATGCAAAGCAAGTGGCTGCCAACTGCAGCCTGGGCAATATTTTCATGCACGGAAATCAAAATCACGTCACATTTCGGTAAAAAACCCTGAAAGCTCAGGATGTCCTGATGTCCCTCGTGTGCACCTGGGCCACCAAGGCACAGCGCTTCTGGGCTCAGGAGCTGGGTGGCTGCAGTTGCCCTCCTTTTTAGTGGGCTGTGTCCCCAAGGAGCAGCGGGTGAAGGGGGTCAAGCCAACTGGCCCCCAGCCATGGGCACAGCTGGCTTGACTCCAGGTGACGCCCAAGGCCACTCTGTGTAAGCAGGAAATCTCTGGTTCCTACTGGGATAGCTCCGAGATTAGATTAGGGCTGGATAATGGGGGCAGGCAGGCACCCCACATTCCCCGGAGGTAGCACCCCATCTCCCCCCTCCATCACTCTCTTGCCTGTGCAGAGCCCAGGGGGACTCTCCAAAATGCAGTGGAGGGGCAATGGGCCGGCAACAGAGTCTGGGGGCTTGGGAAAAATCCCTTTTAAAGGGTTTCCCAGCACCCCAGCAACGCCCAGGGCTGCGCCGGCACCTCGCCTACCTGCTCTCTCTTCTCCAGGGGCAGGTTGGAGGGTCCCAGGGTCTGGATGGAGCCGATGATTTTCTTCAGCAGTGGGTCTTTGAAGTCGTTCCAGATGTTGCCATAGAGCTCCTTGGCTTTCTTCCCCCACAGCTCCGTGAAGTTTTGCTCCTCCAGCGACGCCTCAACCTGTGCGGCGAGAGATGTGGGGACTCGGGACCAGCCCTGGGACGTGCCACCACCCAGGCGACGGTTTGGGGACCAGGTTCAGAGCTACAAGGGTTTGTGGGAGCCAGAGGGGATGGGACACGAGGTGGCAGGCAGGGCTGTCCCCAGCCGATGACATTCATAGATAGAGACATCAGCCTCCAGCCGACGCGGCAACGTCTGCAGCCTCCACTCACCCGTGGTGCTCCCGATGAGCGCTCGCCAAAGTGGCCTTTGAGGATGTTTTGGAGGTGGCTCTGGGGTCTTGTGGCCCAGATAGGGTGATGATGGGGTGATGGGGGGGGTTAGGGTGTCTGCCCCACATACGCAGGGTGTCTGGATGCTCCCAGGCTGGCTCTGGCAGCTGCCAGACCCCAGTTCAGAAGGAGATTTAAGGTCTGGCTTCATTTTATTCCTATTCCTGCTGTTTCTCACCTTTGCAGAAGCCCAAAGGAAAACTATAGAAGTGCCAGCTTCACTTTTCTCCTTCCTATAGCTCCTTGCTAGATCTATACCCTTCTCCTTTGGCCTCTCTGCAGCCCTTGCCCTGTAAGTGCCACATCTGGGTTTCACTTTGCAGAAGGGCACCCATTTCCATCGAGCCCCCTGGTTTTGGGTCTCTCGCTGTCACCCATCTCCTGCCAGCCCCAACCTCCCTTCCCAGGGCCGTGGGACGGCAGGCAGCTGCCGGCGCTGCAGGGGGTTATTTAGGCAGCTGGAGCTGCAGCCACTGGCCATAATTTTGGGACAGGGTGTATCGCAGGCGGTCGCATCCCAGCCTGGCTGGTGTAAGCTGTCTTTTCAGGAACCGCTGATATTCCATGAGGGTCCCAGCGTGGGTGATGCACAGGAAGGAGTGAGGTGGTGCAGAGCTCCTGTACCCTGTCCCTCTGCCGTCCCAGCGTGATTTATGGAGTTCATTAGCTGTTATTCGTGGCATTTTTAGCTCGGCTCCAACAAGCCTGGTTTGTTTTATTTTAATCTTCACATTCCCTCGGCTGGCAGCGGGGAGGGAAGGGAGTCACGCTGCAGCAGGGCTGGAGGTTGGCCAGGTCAGGCACCCACGCCGCCTGGGGACACGGCGGTGGGGATGACAAAAGTGCTGGGTGCCCCTGGCTGCCCACCGCCGGGCATCCATCACCCCCCTCAGACATCCCAGCACCCACAGGATCACTCTGGGTACCAACCGGCCCTGACCCCCCCGACATGCCAGGGTGCTCCAGCCCCACAGACACCCGGCACTGGAGCGAGATGCTTTTGCATCACCCCGATAAATTAAGGGATATCTTTACCCCTCCCCAGACCCCGCTGCAGAGCCCGGGGAGCTGTAGGAACCAGAGTCCAGCTGTGCTTCGTCTTCTCCTCGAGCAGGCGCCTGCGTTTGGTCAGGCGAATCGTACCCTAAACTCTCCTGACAGCTCTGGCAGAGCAGCAGCAGTGCCCGGACCCCCTTGCCACGCTGTGCCCACCAGCCCTGGCCCTTCACCCCTGCAGCTGGGAGCTCTCTCTGCGGGGTGCTCCGCTGGAGGGTTCAGAGACCCCTGGATGCCTCCAGCCCCCAAGTCTTCCTACCAAAGCCCCCCCACCCCGGTCCCTCCCTGCTCCTGGTTGCACTGAGAAGATCCAGTGGTGCAGGATGTGGTCCCGGGCGCTGGGGCTGCTCTGCCCCGGGCACCTGGAGGAGTCTTGTACCCATGAGCAGCCCCTGAACCCCAAACACCATCCCCAGCCTCCTGCCCACAGCCCCAGCTTGCAGGTCTCCCTCTCCCATTGCCAAGCTCCCTGTCTGTCCTTCCAGCATCCCTCTGTCCCTCTCTGTGTGGCCAGGGGCTGCTTCCCTGGCTTCAGCCTTCTGCCCTACGTGTCGCTTTGTCCTGGGGCCACCTTTCATGGCAGGTCCTGGAGGAGCCCACACCATGGTGACCTCAGCCCACCTCATGTTATAGACACCTGTGAGGTTTGTCTGGCCCAAGGCTTCCCTGGATTCCCCAAATTGAGCCTTTCAGGTCACGTTAACCCTTTAGTGCCCAGTGCCCACACAACTCCCTGCTGCCCCATTGATGAGCTGGTCTCCGGGGCTGCACCCTCTGCTCTTGTTGGGCTGCCTTGGAAGCCTTGACATGGCAGGGAGCACCGGGTCGTGCTCCTCAGGCACTTACTTATTAAGGGTGAAAGCTGACCTGGAAATACCTCTTGAGAAAAGTCCACACAAGGGGCTTTCCTGGCCCTAACGCAGCCAGGATGCCCCTGCTCTGCCCCAAGCTCCGTGCCCCACCACAACATCTGTAGCAGACGCTGGGCGCCTGCCCAGACATCACGTCAGCTCGCCAAAAAAAGGCTGAAGGGGCACTTGGGTGCTCTGGGGTGTCCTGCCAAGTTGGCAGCAGCGAGACCTGGCAACGATTTCCCCCCCCCCCCCAGGCAGGGAGATGCATTTTCTTCCCACCGCAGGGCACTCTGTGCCCCCCATCCCCATGGGAGCCGGAGAGGTTTGGGGCTGTACGGCAGCCCTTGGGGCGTGGGGTTGATGCTGGGGTCCCTGAACACCCCTTGGGCATGTGTGGGATGCACTGACCCCCAGCTATATGGGGTGGCAGGAATATGCCCGAGTATCATGCCCGTGCCCCCTGCGATGGGACAGCCACCAGCTCCCTGGGGACAGCAAGAAACTGGGGAACCCTCTGCATCCTGCCCAGGCACGGCCATTCCCCAGCCCACGCCGGGCAGGGGCCGTGCTGCAGCTCACCCAACTGAGAGCACCCACTGGGCTCCTCCAAACCCCTGTCCTGCTAAATCCAGCCTAAAAAAACGTGCAAACCCCCAGCCAAACACGCACACACCTGTGGGATGCACACAGCATCGCTCCCTGCTGGGGCTCTGCCCGTGTGTACCTCGGCTGGTGGCAAGTTCCCCGTAGCCTGGAGTGCTTCCCTGAAGCCGTTTGTGTCCCCACGGGCTGGGGACACTGGGATGAGGGGTGTCAGCCTTGGTCTCAATGCCACCCTGTTCCCTGTGCATGCCTGGGGCTCCCAGTGTCTGCTCAAAACCAAAAGCCCCCAGGACTGGGATGCAGTGGGTCTCTGGCGAGGCACGGGGACATCGTGGCACAGGGTAGGGACAGGGACAGTAGACACTTGACACTTGGGAAGGGATGAAAGGAAAGTGGAAGGTGCTGGGAGGAAGGAAACACCTCTAAAAATAACCCGGACTCCGGTCCAGGACCAGGGCTGTCATTCCGGGGCAGAGCCTCTCTGAGAGCCAATTTGGGGCAAAACCCTGCAGTTCCCAGGTGACAAGTCCCAGCCCTGATTTTGCCATCCTGGGGCGCCGAGACAGGAACCCGCAGGGAAGAAAGGGACCACGCCATGTGTCCCCACCGTGCCCCAGCCCCCCCTGCCTCCGGTGCTGGCACCACCCCCCGCGGTGCCGTCACCCCCGTCCCACCACCCACCTGCAGAGCAGCGTTTTCGGTGGTCAGGTTGGTGTAGTAATCCCAGCTGGCCGAGACACTCTTGAAGAGGACTTGCTCGGCCGTGCTGTTGTAGGTGCTGGCGAAGTGGCTGGCCCCTTCCTCGGTGGGCTCAGTCTGGGGGGGCTCAAGGCCGGGCTGAAGGGCACCCACCAGGCTCAGCCCCAGCAGCAGCCCCAGCGCTGGGGGCATGGTGGCAGGAGCGGTGCAGGGAGATGGTGACGGGGAGGCTGGGGTGGGGGGGGGGGGGATAAAACCCGTTCGGTGCCTTGCGAGATAGCTTTTCCTCCGCCGCCGGCTGCTTATAAACCAGCAGCCTTCTCTCAAACCCTGCCCACCGAGCCTGCCTCCCCTCGCAGATAAGACCGGAGCGTTTTGCTCTCCCTTCGGCGGCTCCCGGGCTCGCGGGAAGGAGCGGGGAGAGAGCTCTGCCTCGGGGAGCAAAGTCCCTTTGGCACTCGGCCACTCCGGGAGGGAAGGGGAAGGGGCTGGGACATCGGGGAGGGAAGGAGATGGAGGAGAGTCGAGGGGAAGGCGGAAAAAAAGGCAAAGGAGGAGAAAAGCTGGGGTGGATGGGGTGGGTGGGAGGCAGCTCCGTCCCTGCGGGGTCTTGGTCCCCTCAGAGGGTCAGCGCGGGGGGATCCAGCTCAACCTGCCCATGGGTCTTGGCAGGACATCCCCTCCCCACGCCAGCATCACACGGCGGACGCCCCTCGACAGCACCCCGACCACCCATCATGGGGCAGGAGGGAGAGCACAGGGGGGAAAGCACTCACTTGGGGGACAGCCAAGGTCCATCTCCTGCTGTCTCTTGCCCAAGCAACCCCCTTTCCGGCATAGCCTCTTTTTTTGGAGAAGGAAGGAAAAGGAGTATTTCTTCTGGCTGTGAAGGAAATCCCATCACATCACACCGAGTGTTTTGGAGGAATTAGGCTGATGACAAACAAGTCATGAAAAGTTCCTTCGAAATGAAAACCATACCCGTGTTGATGGGCTTCGTAGTTCCTTTCTTTTCTCTTTTTTTTTTTTTCTTTTTAACTAATTAAATCCCTTTCCCCCAGGGCCTGACCCCACCCGTAGGTTGGCCAAGTTCATCATCCCTTGTTGGAGCCTCCACCCCATGGGTATACGGTGGACACCTGCCACGAAGGGGAGAGATTTTTGGAAGGGGGGGAGAGAGGGAAAGCCCTTGACTTGTTGGCCCCGCTGGGTGCTGCAGTGACAACAGCCCCTTGGCATGAACCCATGGCCCCTTGACAAGGGATGAGTCCTCCTGCCGGGGCTGGGGACTCTAAGGCATTCGCAAAGCCATTTCCAAAATAAAAAAAATATAAAGGCATTTAGGAGCCCGCAACACTTTGATGTCTATTAAACGTCCCTCCAAAAATCATAGCTTCCTACCCTGTCCTACCACCCACCTCCTGCACCAGCTGACCTGAGCACCCAAACCCGAGTTCCTCCTCCAACCCCGAGCCCGTATGGGTGTGCAAGAGCACCAGCACTGCCTGCATGCCTGGGCCTCACGGAGATGGGGGCGAAGCCAGCATCCGCCCGCAACCCCCTTGCTGACCCCTTTCCTCACTGGCCTCAGGTCTCTGGAAACTCCATTTTACCAGGAAGTTGGAAAAAAAAAAAAAAATGTGGTTGGTTTGACTCCAGTTTGGCCGGTGACCAAGTGCCGATGAATGGAGATTTCCTGTGCCCCACCAGCCTCTGCTCCCGGCTGCGCCGGGGAGGGGTTTTCCCGGCTCCGGGGCCTTGCGGTGCAGCCTCCAGCACCGGCGGGGGTCTCGGGTGAGCGGCGTGGCTGAAGCAGGCAATCTCAGCGTGGTGCTGGTATCAGGAAACGCCAGCGAGGAAGACCTTTTCCATGGTTGGTGTTCCCGACGGGTGGGAAGGGCAGCTCTCCATCGTTTTGCACATGAGCATCTCCCAAGGCTGGTGGGAGAGGGGCTGATGTCGCTGCCGCAGGACTTTGTGCTGGGGAAGAAGTCCTCTTGATGGCTGCATCTCCAGGGATGCCTGCAGCTCTGTGGCAGCCTGTCCTATAAATCTCCTCCTGGGATCAGGCAGAGGAGCATCCTAGATGTGAGAGGGTGCTGGCAGGTGAAGTGGCTGGTGGCCCAGGAGGGCAGGTGAGATGCCTGCAAGCTCCAAGATGCCCATCGGTGCCTCTGTGCTGCCCCAAAATCCACGCGTTCCCCTAAACCCACCAAGGATGGGCTCAGAGACGCTCCTGGGACACCCTGCAGAGCGGGGAGGGGACCAGTGTGCTCTCCCCACCCATCTCAGGGGTGCCGGGGTGGGTGATGGATGCCCATCTGCTCCCAGCACACAGGGTACCCAGGGCTGCTGGCGCCGCAGACCAGAGGGACCGGAGGTATGGAAGGATGTGAAAAACGTGTTGCCACGGAGACGGATGCTGAACCGCTGGTGGGGACACGGGCTCGGAGGACTCTGGGTGAGACGAGGTGTCCCCAGGCTGGGAGGATGCTTCCCATCGGCTTGCATCGCTGTCACCAGCTGCATGGAGACACTGTCCTCCCCCTCCCCGGAGCGTGTGTGCACGGACACGTGTGCCAGGGCCGGAGCATCGCTGCAGCATGTTGGGGGGTGCAACCCCTCACTTGCAAAGGAACATGACTTGCTCTCAGCATTTTGGATCAGCTCCTTGGCTTGCCAGACCTGCAAAATCTCCCTGCCCACTGGCAGGGGCACAGGCTGGTGCAGACCCCAGCCCCAGAGCCCCCACCATAAGGAAATCAGGAGTTTGACAGCAAATATTTCTTAGTGGAGCTGTAAGGTATCATCGGCTCTGACAAAGGTGGGATGGGAGAGGGTGGGCAGGTGAAGGAGCAGGGATTCAGGGGTGGCCCTGGTGCTGGCTAGGAAGATTTGGTGATTTTTCTGGCTGTATCCCAGTCCTAGGGCCTCTGGCTGGGGGTGCTCAAGGCCATTTCCCTCTTCCTTTATTTATTTATTTAGGTGTATTTTATTTTAGGTATTTAGGTGTATTCCTAAAATACACCACATTTTTAGTTTTCCCACCCCATTTCTCAAAGCATTCAAGGGTGTTTCAAAACTCCTGTCTGATCCATCTCTCTGAGCAACCAAGGAGCTTCTGAAGGGGAGAGAAAGGATTCCCTCCTGATTTAAACCCCAAAATGAGCTTTCCTTTTATTGGGTGTGCAGCCTCATGTGTTACTTTTCCTGATGGAATGTCAGGATGGTTTCATGGGCATGATGGCACCTGTGCCGGGTGGTACGTATTGCTGCACAGGGAATTATTTCCCCTCCCTCGCTGGACCCTGAGTTTAAAGGCTCCTGCTTTATTTACTGATGAATTCAATCAATTATCATCATGTATAATTCGCTAAGCTGCTTTCCCAGATGCAGTGACGCTGCCGGGAGAGAGAGGGGGAAAACCACCTCTCCAGTAAAAATTTTTCATCTAAACAAACAGCTTTTTTGTCATCCTTAAAAAAAATCCACCCAAACAAAAAAAAAAATCCAAAACATCCCAAGAAACTGGGAATTTTTTCCACTTATTTCAGATGTCTGATTGCTAAAATAATTATGAACCACTAGAGTAAGTGCTGTGGCCAAGGGAGCCACTGAATGTCACCTAGCCTTGGGAACTGGGGTGGCAGGAGGGACCCAGGAGTCCTCACTCTCAGGTGCTGCTGTCCGACGGCAAAATATCCCTGCTGAGGGTTTTTAGCAACACCGAGGGGCTAATTCCAGCTTTTCCCTGGCTAAAAGATGTATTTAAAGCCTGGCGTGACCCTTCTGTACGGGGACAGGGTGCAACGGGCAGCGGGGAGCTCACTCCTGGAACCGGAGCGGCGATTGCAGCTTTATCACCAGAAGCGCACACTCAGCTGTTGCCAGGGGCTGAACGCAGCAGAAACGTTCCTTATCATCATGTTTTCCACCCCTCCCCACAAAAAAACACCACAAAAAGCACCTGCCTGCCCTAGGACAAGGGTTTATGGCCCTGTGGAGGATGATTCTGGCATGGGTATGGGGAACGTATGTGAGAATGGGGCATGTGCTTCCTCCAGCCTCGGCGCTGGGTGACTCAGCAGGGCTGGAGGTGGAGAGGAAGGGGATGGAGATGTGGTTTCCATCGTAGGACCTCCTCTGGCTCCATCCTGCAGGCTGGGACTAGCGCCAACAGCCCAAGGATCCTCTATGACATTGCAAAGCCCTGAAAATGCAGTGTGCTGAGGGCAGCCCTCAGCTTGAGGTCCCCGAATGATGCCAACGTTTCGGAGGGTTATAAACAAATACAAGACCCTGATAATCAGCCCCTGGGGAGCCCTCAGCCACAGTGCAGGAGATGTGCCCAGTGCCAGGCACATGGTCGGGAACATCACGAAGCAAGAAGTAAAAGCCTGGCCAGAAATCATCCCTCCTCCTTCATCTCTCATCCTTCGTCCTTCATCCCTCATCCCTCCTCCTTCATCCCTCATCCCTCCTCCCTCGTCTCTCCTCCTTCGTTCCTCATCCTTCATCCCCCTTCCTCACCAGCTGGGCACTGATACAGGGTGAGCAAAGAGGCCAACGTGTTCCCTCCGCACCTGTCAGCCCAATAAAACATGGCAAAGTCCATTATTTCCCCCCTCACCTTGGTTTTTTTTTTCCCCTTTAATAACCGAAAACAATCCCAGCCCCGAGGCGAGTGAGCGTGACTGCTCCGGGAGCATTAATCATCCACTGCGAGCCCAAGTGCGAGTTATCGTGGCTGTTTATCCAAGATGCTATTAAAAAATTGCCATAAATGCGCCTTCAGCCTCTTCTGAAAGAGATTAAGTGTTTGCACTGGCTGCACTGATCGTATCGCCTGCCCGGCTCAGCAAAGTTGTGTTCCCGATGAGGAGGAGGACAGGGCTGCTTAATTGCTACCAGGAGGAGAAGCAGGGGCTTTTCCAGCCTGGCTGCTCCAACCCTCAGACTGGGAAGGAGTGGGGGTCCTGGGGGAGCTTCATCACCTGTTTTTCAGCCTTCACTGGACCCCAGGGAATGGGGGGCCAACCCCCCCGATGTGATCCAGTGGGACAATTTGTGCTCAACCGCAAGCCACCCCACAGCCATTCCCTCAGCAGCCACAGAGCCCTCCAACATGGCTTGTATTTTTTTTTCTCTCTTACATTTAGTGAAAAACTGTTAATTTTGTCCCAGGTTTGGGGTTTTGTGGGGACTGCAGTGGCTGGGGATGTTTCAGGCAGCAGCTCGGCTCCTCCAAGGCAGCTGGGCTCTTGAATTGCAATCCTCCGGGGAGGCATCCTGCAAATTAGCATTTCTTAGCAATAAAAACTTGATTTAGGAAGAAAAAAAAAAAAAAACCACAACAAAAAACTGAAGCAGAAGAGGTTAGATCAGCAAAATGGTAATTCAATAATCTCAGGCGCAGGGAGGGGAAGCTGCCTGTGCTGGGGTGGGGGTGAGCAGCCGGGGAAGAGCAGGAACTACTGGTTTTACCATGAATTATCAGTTGATGATGCTTCTATTGATCCACGGGTGCTCGGCAGCCCAGGGCAAACCCAGAGTGGGTGCTGGGCTTGGCCAATAGCCGGGAAGCTGGAGCAGCCTCCACTGAGTGGCTTTGACTCGCTGAGCTGCAGGATGCTGCGACAGCCCCGAGTGTCTCCGAGAGGCACCGAGCATCCCTGAGCATCTCCGAGCATCCCTGAGCTTCCCTAAGCAACCCCGAGCATCTCTGAGCATCCCTCAGCATCCCTGAGCTTCCCTGAGCATCCCCGAGCATCTCTGCACATCCCTGAGGGTCTCCGAGCATCTCTGAGCATCTCCGAGGATCTCTGAGCATCCCTGAGTGGCACTGAGCACCCCCGAGCATCCCTGAGCATCTCTGAGTGTCACTGAGCATCCCCGAGTGGCACCAAGCATCCCTAAGCCCCGTGGATCCGTGCCAGGACAACCAGGACTGGCTCTGCCACCTGACTGGCACGTCATCATCCCAGCAGCGCAGGGAGGATTTCATTATTGCCAGCTGGGAGGAAACTCAGGCAGATTTAATAAAGCCATTATGCCCCCGGCAATGTCTTTAATTAAAGAGCCGGTTACAAATGGCTTGCTGTTCCCCGGTGAGAGGAAGGTGCTGGCCAGTGTTGAAGGGGCTCATTTGTCCCTAGATCAGCCACCAACCCCTTGCAGGTGACAAAGGGTGCAGGAACCCTTCATCAAACGCTGTCACATGTGATCCCTAGGTTTGTCCCTGCTGGGTGGATGGGACAAGCAACCACGTCCATTTAATCAGGTAAGGTTGAGGGCTGCTGTGTCTTTTTTTGGCTGCTGAGAGTCGAGACGGTTCAGCTGGATGCCGCTATAAACATTTACAAAGCTGCTCCGTGTTGTATCACAGCAGCACTCTTCTCTGCAGAGGGTGAAGCTTTTCACGAAGCCAAGCCTCCCGAGAGATGACCCCCCCCGCCCCCAAAATCTCATCCTCTTTGAGGCTTTTCAGAAGGTCCCCCAGCAGGGAAATCCTCCCTCCGCTCGTCCCAGACACCCGGCCGCCCCTTTCCAGCTGGGGCACGGCCCAGCAGCTCAAGGTTTGCGGTTTATGGTGGTGTTTATGATAAATCCAGCTGATTAACTCGGGTAAACCATTTCCCAACAACCGCTGCAGTGATAAAGCCCAACCGCGGGCGGGGGTGGCTCCGGTGGCAGTGCCACCACACACAGCCTCCTGCTGCGGCGAAGGCTCGGGGTGGTGGCCCTGGGACTCTGCCCTGGGACCTCAGCGGAGCCTGGACTTTGCTCCCGGTGTTGACAGGTCTCCATCAGGCTCTGGGGCTGCACTGGGATCTCAGCGCTGCTGAACCGTGCCATACTGGTGGTGATGGATTTCCAGCTCCTGGGGTTTGTGCCCCATGGCACAGGTCCCCGGCGGGGTTGGGGGGGACACAAGGTGATGGGGATGGGGGCAGAGTGTGGGGGGGTGAAATCTCAGTAGGGTCTTTGGGTGCCTTTGCTCAGGAGAGTCTGAGAAGGTGAGACCAGCCTCATGCGCCCCAGGGGAAGGGCTGGGGGGGGGGACAGCCCCGCACCAGGGGAGCACCACATCCCACCAGCCACTCCAGGGCCCAGGGTGCTCCAGCTCCCGTGGGTGCTGCAGAGCTGAAGGTGCTCCAGACCCCTCCAGCTGTGAGGGTGTGCTGGCTCCCGTGGGCGCTCTGGCTCGGGGTGGGGGGGTTGCTCCGGGTCCCTCTGGGGATCCAGACCCAAGGGTGGTCCCGATCCCACCCCAGCCGTAGCCGGTCACTCCGGATTCCACTCCTGACCCGGAGCCGAGGATGCTCCAGGTCCCCGAGGATGCTTGGGTGTCCCCCCCCACGCAAGGGCGCTGCGCACCAGGGCGAGCTCCTGGTGACACCTAGTGGCACCGAGTGACACAGACAGACACACGGACACACAGACACGGCCGGGGAGGGGGGGCCGTCCGGGGGCACTGCTCCTTCCCATGAGCAGCGCTGCCTTCCTCGGGGCACCCTACCCGCAGCCGGGAGCGGGAGAACCCCCATCTCCCCCCATCTCCCTCCATCTCCTTCCATCTCCCCCCATCTCCCTCCATCTCCCCCCATCTCCTTCCATCTCCCCCCATCTCCCTCCATCTCCCCCCATCTCCCTCCATCTCCCTCCATCTCTCACCATCTCCCCCCATCTCCCTCCATCTTCCCCCCATATCCTTTCTCCGGGCTCTTCTCTCTCGGGGATACCCCACGGGGGAGCACAGAATTCGGCCGGGGGTGCCGGAGGGGCCCCTTGGGGTGGGGAGGAAGGTGGGAGGAGGTGGGGTAAGGGGGTGTCCGTGAGGTGTCCCTGGGTCACGCCACCCACCCCCTGCCATACCCCCCCCATGAGCCCCACCAAGGGCCCTGCAGGGGTGCTGGCTCCCACCCTGTCACCCCAGAGCTGCTGATGGGGTGCAGGAGGTGGTCAATTAAGCCAGATCCATTGTTAGCGCTGCCCAAATGCAAATTAAGCAGTGGCAGAGCTGGAGTGCCCCATGGAGGGGACAGGGCCCCCATGGAGGGGACAGGGTCCCCACAGAGGGGGCTGATCCAGGGAGGTCCCTGGCCTGGTTTGGGGACAGGGCGTTGCAGGGTGGGGGGGCTCAGGGAGGGGTACAGGCAGGGATTGGCAGAGCTCGGGGGGGAGATCACACATGCTGCCTGTCACCCACCCCCTCGGGGACTGTCCCCACAACACACAGGCACACCCCCACCCCCCCCTTCATGGTGATACACCCCCCCACCCCCCCTCAGTTTTGCAGCTCCCTTTTCCCCATCCCCAGCCCGCAATGGCACCTTCCCTCTGGAGTGATGTTATGGCGGGGGGGGTAGGGCCCCCCCTCGCTTCTCTTTGCCATCGCTCTGTTGCCTTGCCAACGCGGTGGCCCTGTCCCTCGCTCAGACACTGTCACCGCTGGGCCTGGCGCCGGCGGCACCTCCCAGCACCCACAGGTAGGGTTGGGGTGGGTATGGGGGGGCTGCGGGGGTGTCCTCCTCCAGTCATCCCCCCAGTACATCCCACAGCCCCCCCCCCCCCCCCCCCCCCCCCCCCCCCCCCCCCCC
>JAOQGH010000011.1:2840106-2860455 GCA_025769975.1 Gallinago jamesoni | reverse complement strand
CCGGGACCCGCACCGGGACCCGACGGGACACCCCCGGGGCTACCGCTCGGGGCCACCGGTGGCCTTCCCTGCCTCGCTCCTCTCTGTCCCCGCAGGCCCGGCATGGAGGGCTCTCCGCCGCCCGCCAGCCCCGCCGGGCTCTCGGCGTACGTGGCCGTGTCGCAGCTCCTGGGGCTGACGCTCCTGGCCACCACCGGCGCCTGGCTGGGCCGCTACCGGGGCGGCGTGGCCTGGCACGGCCACCTCCAGTTCAACGTCCACCCGCTCTGCATGGTGCTGGGCATGGTGTTCCTCCAGGGTGACGGTGAGCAGGACAAGTCCCCCACCTGCAGCCTTCAGAGCATCCCCCCTACCCCCAGAGCTGCAGCTGGGCATGGAGCGAAGGGGACAAACCGGTGACAAATGGGAGCGGGAAGATGCTCCAGGGCCAGCCCCGCCTGCGAGCAGCACCCCCGGGAGGTGTGGGGTGCTGGGGAGGTTGGAGACCCCCGTGGGTGCTCATCCGCCCCTCTCCCCGCCAGCTCTCCTGGTCTACAGGGTCTTCAGGCACGAAGCCAAGCGTTCCACCAAGGCGCTGCACGCCCTGCTCCATGGCCTGGCGCTGGTCATCGCCCTGGTTGGTGAGCGCCGGGGCCGGGATGGGAGGACGGGGATGGATCCGGCCCCGGCGGTAACGGGCTCCTCTCCCCAGGCATCGTCGCCGTCTTCGAGTCCCACCAGGCCAAGGGCATCCCCAACATGTACAGCCTGCACAGCTGGTGTGGGATGGCTGCCTTCGTGCTCTACCTCCTGCAGGTGAGGGTTGGGGAGCCCCTGGGTCCCCCCGGGGGAGAAGACGGGACCCCGCAGCGCCCCGTAACGTCCCCGTACCCCCACAGTGGCTCCTGGGCTGCGGTTTCTTCCTGCTCCCTGGGGCCTCCTTCTCCCTGCGCAGCCGCTACAAACCCCTGCACGTCTTCTCTGGCATCGCCCTCTTTGCCCTCTCCATCGCTGCCTGCTTGCTGGGCATCACTGAGATGCTCCTCTTCAACATCAGGTGGGTGACTGAGCTGGGGGGGTAGGTTAGGGGGATGGTGTGTGTCCCCCCCCCCACTCCCCTGATCCCCAGAAAAGGGCTTCTCCAGCCCTTGGGGCAGTCCGGCCCCTGCTCAGGCTTAGTTCTGCTGCTGCTGAGTCACTTCCCAGATGATGTTTAACAAGGGCTGGGACCTGTGACAGCTTTCTTTGGGGGTGGGGATAAAATGTCCGTGGAAGCCTCTTTGCAGCCAAGTGTTTTCAGAATCGTCCCCCACCCCAGGAGCTTCATGTCTCCACGTCCTCTGCCCTCACAGTTGGAGGATGTGGTGGTGGCCCCAGCTCCACATCAGGGTCTCCCCCAGCCCCAGCACCATGGGGGCTGTGGGGCACCCCAGGAACTAGCTCCCCCTGGTTTGGGGAGCACATCTGGCCAGGGAGGTGCCTATAGGCCTGCTATGGGACTGTGCCCCCCGATTTTCTCTGCTGTCACCAAGAGTGTCCCTTCCCAAAGTGAAAAGGGCCTGGGCAGTCACCTCTTGCTCTGATTTGGGGGAAAAGGACCTTTCCCATGAAGTGTGCCTGGAGGAGGAGGATGAGGAGGATGAGGAGGGGGTCCCAGCCAGGGTAGGGTCAGGCCACGCACACCCTGGAGACTTGAGCACCCCCCTCTCTGTCCCCATAGTGACTCCTACAGCCGCTTTGTGCCCGAGGGTGTCCTGGCCAACACCCTGGGGGTGCTGCTGGTGGCCTTTGGGCTGGTGGTGGGCTACGTGCTGACACGGGACGACTGGAAGCGCCCGCCACTGGCCGAGGAGTTGGCCCTCTCCATGGACTTCAAGACCCTGACAGAGGGTGAGAGCCCTGGTGGTGGCAGCCAGTGATGTCCCCGGCTCCCCAGTCCCTGGCACGGGCACATCGTGGTGTCTGTGGGATGTCCTTGTGCACCTCCTCCCCAGTGCCTTGGGGTGACTGGGACAGCTGGGGAAGGACACGCTTCTTGGTGTATCACTGCCTGTTGGGTTCTACCTCGCTTGGTCTTAATCCTCTTCAGCTCTGTCCTGCACAGCCCCCGGTGACCCCCGAGCTTGTCCACAGCCCCATGGGGACAGCAGCAACGTAGGCAGGCACAGGGGCTGGCAGCATCACTGGGGCACAAAGGAAGGGGGGGGAGTGTGGGAGGGGTGTCCCTGGGCTCTGTCCTGCTCTGGGGATGAGGGGGTGGAACCCCAGATTTCCTCACTGCGAGCGGTTGAAGCCCACAGCCCCTTCCCAGCGCCCACGGGCAGAGGGGTTGGGTGCCATCACCCCAATTTCCCACTCGCTGGCAGCCCGTCGCCCCCCCCAGCCTGGCCTTGTGGGGGGGCTGCTCTCCCCAAAGGGCTCCCTGGGGGGGCTCGGAGCGACCTGGTGTCTGTGCAGGTTCAGCATCTTCATGTCCAAAATGTTCTCCCTCTTGTGCCGTGTGTTGTCTGCTCAGCGGATGCTCCCGACCCAATAAATGTTTGCAGCTAACCCTGTCCTCGCCCGGCTCGTCGTTTCGGGGTACCCTCGGCTCCCACGAGCTGGGAGGGCTGGGGAGGGCAGGGTGGGGATTTGGGATGAAATTGTCCCATCCGGACCCCGTGCCAGGCCCCCTGTGCTGAGCTCAGCGGTGGCTGCGTGAGGAACCCCACGGGGATGTCCCCAGGGTTTGGCCATGCACTGGACGTGCCCATGGATGTTGGGGAGACCCACTGCCGTGAGGAGGCGCATCCCCGAGACGTGGACTCATTTCCTTTGCCAAAAGCATCCCCTTTTCCTTCTGGACTTCGGCATGGGCAGCAGAGTGGGGGAACCTGCTGGAAAACTAAACTCCCGACCCCAGCACTGCAAAGAGCAGCCCCAGCGAAGGCACGAGCCCAAGCTGGGGTTTTTCCCTCGCCACAGCCCCAAGTGTCCTTCCAGGGCTGAGCATCCAGCCTGGAATGGACACAGGGACACCGGCAGCTGTGAGACTGGGTCCCGGGTTCAGGCAGGCACGAAGGGAGCGGACACCCGGCTTCTCGGGAGCTGTGGGGCTCCAGCGTCCACGGCGCTGGGCTGTGCTCCCCACAATTTAATCCAGAAAACTCTCCGATGCGGTTCCCTGCATCCTATTAACGCCCCTTCGCCAACGGCAGCGCTGCCTCCATCCCCTCCCGCTCCCGGCCATGCCAGGTCCCTGTCCCCGTCCCCGTCCCCGTCCCCAGACCCCCCCGACATCCCTCTGTATTATTTCCACATCGAGAGGCCACGTTCTGCTCCTTCGCTCTCCGCAGTGTGGGAAAAACACCAGGCCAGACGCCGTTTCCAAGTGTTAACCATTTATAAATAAGTACATTTTTTTTTCATACATACAGTTTTCATTGTACAGATTACAATCTGTATACATTGGGGGTGGGGGGGGTGGGGGGGAAATGCATTCTTTTGAACTTTTCACATCTATCTCACAGCTCACATGTACAGACAAGAAAACTCTGCTCAAGCAAATACAGCAAAGGAAAAAATATGTTTTCTTCTTTCCTTATACATGAGAGGCAAAGGCCTCCGCTGTCGGCAGGGGCTGCTCTTCCCACTGCACAATTATCACAACCGTGTGGTGTTCAATATATCAGTAGAGAGAACAGAACATGCACTGAATAATATACTGTACAGAGAAAGTCCTTTACATCAGAATTATAGAAAAGCTAAAGGAAAATTTAAGTGTCTTAAAGATCTTCCCAGCAAGTGTCTCGGAGGATGGCAACCAGGGGGACTGTACAAAGCACAGGGAGTGTGGACCGTAGGTGTTGGTACCCAACTCGGATCCTCTTGGATGTGAAGACAGGAGGGAGACGGAACGCTGAATGCGACACGATGGGAAAGAAAAGGCTGGACAGGGGGTGACGCCGGCAGAGCTGGCAGAGTCCACGCCAGTCTCCGGGTTATCGGTGCGGCACCAGAACAGGACTCGACGTGGCACACAGCGCTGCTCCCCGTCTCCGGCTCATCAGCGCGCGGCGAGGCAGACCCTGGGTGAAGGGACCCGGTTCCCCGGGCGGGAGGGTCTCCCACCCACCCAGCGCGACCCCGACCCGCCGGAGGAGACAACCCGCAGCCCCACCGCCATCCCCGGCGGCGTCACCCGGAAGGGACAAAAAGTCTTTTGGCAAAGCAGCCCCCCCGTTTTCAGGACTATAGGATGCGATCCCGGCGGCCGGGACCCGGCCGCTGACTCCCCGGTACCGTGACAGCTAGAAAATGAGGAGGAGGAAAGGATATGGCGGATGGGTCTGGTGTCCCGCTGGCTTTCCCGGTGACGGTGGCACTAGCTGTGTGTTCTCTCGGGTAGGTCTGTAACAGTTTGCGGCGAGATCCAGCTGTACAGTTAGGAGTTGGACACGAACACATCTTGCTAAAGAATTGAGCCCTTAGTGGTTTATATTAGAAAAAAGAGTTTGATTGAATGAAAATCCAGCAATTATTCACACGAAATCTGAAAAAAAACGCAGATTAACTTCCAACCGTTGTGCTTTGTGTCCAACAGGCACCCCACCAGACTGGGCGAAGAGCAACCAGCACGGGGTGAAGGCATCTACCTGCAGAGGTCCCAGCGGGTACGACAGCTCTGCCCCTAAGCCCTTGGTTCCACACCGTTAATCCCGGTAGAAGAGTTACCTTGAATTCCCAAGACTTAAGCAAAGTACAACCACCACAGAGCTCACGACAGCTCACCACGGGCCCCCCGGCGCAGGGAAGGCGGCGGAGGAGCGGGCACGCCGGCTCGCTTTCCTCCAGGTAAGGCGGAACTGGCACTTCAGTTTCAGCTAGACTTCTTCTGGGCAACCCTGAATATACAGCAACCCGTGTACGAGGGGACCGAATTGCTCCCAATTTAGTAGCCACCCTGGTTCCAGACCTAACCCAAGCACGGTGTAGGCGTTGGCCATACGCACGCACCGGGATCGCACCAGCCAAGCGGGTTCCTTTACAGCCAGGTTAAAGAAAAAAAAAAAAACCAAAAAGATCAGCGCTCAGACAGACCCACCTGCGGGCACCACACACAGACAGAGGGACGGACGGACGGACGCATGCCTCGATGTGTCGGGAGCCCTCCCCAGGAGCGACGCAGAGAAGGCGGCTCGAGCTACGTGGCACTTTCACCTTTGGAGATGGATCCCGAGGGATCTGTCTCTAAAATCCTCCCTTTCCTAAGCACCGACAACTATTTGCAAAGCCCTCCAATGCTATTCCCAGCCTGGCCCGTGGGGACCCCTGCAGAACCCCCCCACCAGGCGGGTGTCCCCTCCCCTGGGACCAGAGCGTCCCCCAAGCGTGGGAGACAAAGGGAGAGCCAGCGAGTCCCCACCGGGGATGTGACACCCACTCCCGGAGCTGGGAGAAAAGATTCCAGCTCTGTGGCTGTGGGCAGAGGGCGGGAGACACCTGGTGGGACGGTGGGATAAATACAGGGCTGGGCTTCAGCATCGTTTCCACAACTCGCCCCAGGAACCAAACTTTCCACGTCACCAAAAACCCAGGTTACTCGGTGCCCTATGGATCCTGCTCACTCGCAAGACTGGGGGGGGGGGGGGGGCTCACCTGTGGGGCCACTGCAGCCAGGGAAGGGACAGAGAAGGGCTGGCAGCACCGTCCCACATCTTCATCACTCAATTACACAGATGGACAACACCACACCACGTCTGAAACACTGTGCACCATCCCGCAACGTGGCCCGGGCTTGTGAGATCAAGATCTAAGATGACGGGGTGAAGGGACATTGGGGGAGATCTGAGCCCCGCGCTCCATCACAGGACCCCGCGCGGCAGCACAACACCCAACGGCCTCGGGTTCTTCTCCCTGCCAAATCCCCATCCTGACTTGGAGGACACAGGGCGGGCTGTGGAAAGAGAGGCTTTTCCAGGGAGAGGTGGGCTCCTTCCTGGGGACCACAGCAGCCATCCTGCCTCAGCTGTCCCGAAGAGAATTGCTGGGGAAGCGCTTTAAAACCACTGCAAATAATTTTGTCTTTAAAAATTACTCAATCTGTTGATGCTTATATACAAGAGTCAGTTCTTGTGCTATAAATGTTATGATTCATTGCTTAGTTTCTTTTCTGTTTTTTCTTTTTTTGAAAAATACACTAAGAGACAAGAGCTGTTTTGCTATTTTCTAATGAAGACACTACTCACGCTTAAATATCCAGTATTTATCATAGTAACAAATTCAAACAGTAAAGTGCACCCATTTACAGAGAGAACAGATGGAAAACCATTAGTGCAAGAATCCCATGAAAAATGTAACACGTGGTAGCGTGGAAAAAAAAACCAAACCTGCACGTCGCAGTGTTTAAGCCTCCTTTCAGCTTGGTGTTTGCGTCTACGAGTGTGAGCTGTTTGCTTTTTCCCTTAAAACATCTCCATAAACCCCAAAGTTACACCCCGGAGCTCTGCGAGGGGACGGTACCGGGGGCACAAGGCGGTGAGGGGCGGATGCAAAGTGTCCGGGCGGCGAGAACCGGCCGATGGCCCCAGCGGGTCCCACTCGGCACCAGGAAAAGGGGGATGGGGCTGAATTTGGCTACTTTTTCCTTTCAAAGAAGCAACTAAAGGCAAGGAGCTGCTTGATGGTCGGGGGAAGCTGGAGGATGGGAGGCGTTGGGCAAAGCAAGTGGTGCCGCTCCGGAGCCACGGACGGGATGTCCCAGCGAGACGTGTTGCCCGCGGAGGAGGAATCGGTTATTCCTTAGAAAGCAGAACACGCCGCTTCGAAAAATAGAGAGGAACTAAAAAAACCCACCCTCATCAGACCCCCTCTGCAAGGAGAGAAATAGTGCATGGAGCTGAGTGTCCCCCATGGCCACGGGGAGGTCTCCCAGCCCCCCCCCGCAGCTACACCTTACAGAGCCCTGTAATAAAGCGAAGAGTCAGGGCTGGGTTGCACCTCGAGAAAGAAACCATCAAACCCAATCCAAATACTGGCTCGGACAAATACCAAAAAGGGCATAAAAATCTCCAAACCCCATGGAGGAATCCTTCCTTCCTCCTCGCTCCTTCCTTCCCCCCGGGAACATTCTCAACGTGTCTATGAGACACACAAACCTCCGCCGTCCCAAGGCGCGCGCGTCCCCGTTTGCTCTCAGCAGATCAAGCAAGGAAACAGCAAGGAGATGGGCTGACCCACACGCAGACAACCAGAAAAAAAAAAACCCCAAAAGCCCCACGGAAGCCAGGGTTTGCTAAAGAATTTGGGGCCAAGTCCGTACGAGGTGTAAAGGGCTGGGGCTGCAGGGATGCGGCGCGGGGGGGGATACGCTCGTCGTGCAATCTTACGCTCGTTAGCCCTTTGGAAACACCGAAAGGTTATCGCTCCTTCCTGCTCAGCACTGGGATTCCTCCGAGAGGTTGATACGAGTGAGGATGAGCATGGGCAACAGGCACCATTCTGCTCTAAAACAAGCTCCGGGGGCATCCCTCTCCCTCCCCCTCATCCCACCCTTTGCCCTCGGTAACTGCAAAGGCAGATTACGAACCCAGCAATAATAAAGGAAACTGTAAAGAAAGTTCCTCCACCCCCCCCAAAAATAAAATTCAGAGAGTAACTGGGAAACTATTAAAATCCTAGAAAACTGATTTTGGAAGTGTCCCCCTGCTTTTTCACACTGTCTTGATTTCAGAGAAAGGAAAAAAAAATAGAAAAAAGAACCCAACCCAAACAACGTCTTGAAGTAGGTCACATAAATAAATTATAAATATCTCTTCTTTTAACTACATGCCCTTAAAAAGCAAAACACGGTCTCTCCCATTTACAGGTACGGAACACGAGGAATCGCTTTCCAGGATTTTGGGAGCGGATGTGAGCGGAGGATGGCCCTCGCTCCGGCAGCGGCTCCCCACAGGGAGGGAGGGAGGGAGGGATGCTGCGGGGCTGGGTTTGTGGAAAGACCCTTCCTGTCTCGGGAACCATCGTGCCACGTTGTGCATCACCATAAAAAAAAAAATAAACAACTAAAAAAAAAGAGAAAAAATAAAAAATACAAATGTAACATCGCAATTTCCCTCCTTGAATGCCATTTTCCAAGTCAGATTTTTGTTCTTCCTTGCAAGTGAAAAAAAACCTCACCGAATGGGACTCCCCCCCCCTCCCAACCAACACTCAACCCTCCCGGAGGAATGGGGTGCTGGGTGTGAGGTGCAGGCCCCGCTCGCGGCGCGAAGCAGAAGTTGCCGCAATCCCAGTCCACGTGCTAGATTAAATCCTTGGCCAATTAAATCACACGCGAAGGGCTCGCATTAATTGCCTGATGCTTCTAAAATGCTCCCCCCACCCCCGGGGCAAATCAGTGCCGGGGAGCTCCCGGAGGAGCAGAGCCTGGCGCGGTCCCCCCCCTTCTGGCTGATGGCGCGACTGAAGGCAGGAAGGAAGGAACCGAGTCGGGTGAAAGCGCCCCAAAGCAGAGGGAGCGGGACGGCTCCTGTGCGCAGCCACACGCTTCTCAGACACCTCCTGCCCTGCTCCCTGGGGGTGCTTTGCTCTTTTGAGGGTGGGGGGGGCAAAGAGCCAAAGGGCCCAGCCGGCACGGGGACCCGTGGATGCAGCCTCGGGAAAGGCTCCTGTGATCCCTGCTCTGCTCCCACTAGGAATTCCCATCAGAAGAGCCGAGAGCTCGTCGAGACAAAAGAAACCCATTTCAAACGAACGCGATCGTCTCTTGGGAAGGAGCCGGTTACCTCCCGCTGCGCAGGGGGCTATTTCTGGACCCCCCCGCGCCACGTCACTAAGATATCTCCTGGTTGGGAACTCAGCTGGAATTGGGCAAAGGAGACTGGCTCGGCTGATGTTGGCTTCACGGTCAGCTGGGGAACGGGAGGGCTGGAGCACGTGCATGGCTGTCTGACCACCACACAAAGTACCGGAGAAACTTGGTCATGTAGCTACCAAAAGAGAAATAAAAATAAGAATAATAATATGCATGGAACTCAAGCTTGGAAGTGTGTGCTGAAAACATGAGGGTCTTACTCCAACAAGTGTCTTTTACACATTAGACTCCACAAATGGTCTCTTTGGTTTGATTGGGGATGTCTGCCCTTGCCTGGAGTCCCTGGAGAGCTGCCTGTACAGGTTGTCCTGGTAGGCCTGTGCCACAGGCAGTGTCCTTGCCACCTTGACGTCGGGATACGAGGAGGCTTGGGTGACTCTCTCCAGGAGGTCTCCCCGGGACCCATTGGCCAGCATCCCATGGGGGCTGTAATAGTCTTCCTCTAGCAAATGGCCATTCTGTGCATTGTTGGTTTTGTTATAAAAGGCAATGTTGCTGATTGAAGAAGGCGGGCTAAACGATTCCGGCTGGGGGAGATTGCCAGGAGACGTAGGACTAATGACGGTGTCCACTGACGACACAGCCCAGGTCCGGTTCTGCTGATGGAGATGGGGGTACTGCTGAGTCCGAGCGGTTTTATCGATGATTCCCATGAACGGCGTGGTCCGGGAACGGGCCGGCTCGCTGGGGTAACCCCCCTGCGTGGGAGAGACCGGAGAAAGTTCATCGCACGATCTGTCGTAAGCTGGCTTGAGAGGAATCTCCATTTGCTGAATCGAAGCCGAGGGGCGGAAGTTGGGAGTCAGGTTGGAGGTGGAGGAGATGCTATTGCTGGAAGGAGAGAAGCGGAGGCCAACGCTCTGAGAGTGGAGCAGGGGCCTTGGAGTTGGTGGGTGAGGCTTTATTTCGCTGGGGTTGACCGAGATGGGCCTTCTTATGAGGTGAGACACATCTGGAGAGCCCAGCTGGTTGGCGGGGAGGGAAGAACGTTCCAGGTCAAGCTTCGAGTGACACACTGGATAGTAGGAAGCGGACTGGCTGCGCCCGATCTGAGGCGTCTGGCTGTATCTCATACCCCCCCTGTACGCCGAGGACGGTCTCTGCGGAAGGTCTTCTTTAGCCAACCCTCCGTGCTGACAGATGGCTCCCGCGCTGAGGCTCGCCTGGACGTGCTGCACTGGTCTGCTGTCACCTACGATGCCACCGATGGAGCCCTGGTAGACCAACCTGCTCTGGCTAACCCCCATTTCCCCTGACGCCGACTGGTACTTGCTGGCCATCGAGTGGGCAACCTGGCTGTAGGCACCGGTTGGGATTACAGTACTTGAGTGGACGGCGGAGCTGGGCTGGTTGCTCCTCACGATCTGCGCCTTGGCTGGCTGCAGCCTCAGCCCCTGCTGCGGCACGGCCACGGGGAGCTGGGGCATCTGGAAGGACCTCTGCGTCATCTTGGATAACGGAGACTTTGGTCTACCGGGGAGCTGGCTGACTCCGCTAGGTTCTTGCTGATAACGAACCGGAGAACCGGACTGTGACCTATAAACGTTCATGCTTTCTGCTGGGGGGCTGGCACGATACTGAGGACCTCTACGGAGAGGAGAAGGTGGAGGGCTTTGATATTCCTTCCCTTGGCTTCCAACAGGAGGTGGGCTGAAGCGGTAAGAGGAGCCCTGGTGAGCAGGGGAGGTGTGCGGAGGACTGGGTCTGTAATGTGAGTTTTGGTGCGTCGGAGACAGAGCAGGAGAGGTGGACTGGTACCCTTGCCTGGTCGGCGAACCCACGGAGCTATTGGACCTGAAATCGAAGACCTGATGAGAGCCAAGAGGTGAGCCAGAAATATAGGCTGAGTCCCGGTGAGCTGGGGACGGGGGCGGGCTCTGGATGACGGGCAGCCCTTGGTTCGGCCTGGACTCTGTCTGCAGGCCGATGGAGACGTTTTCTACATCCTGCTCGAGGTACTCCTCCTCAAAGATGTCTTGCACAGAATAGAGCTCTTCGTGCTGGGCTTCGGGTTCAGGCTCCACCGGGAGCGGCGGCGGCGGCGGCTGCTGCTGCTGCTGCTGCTGCTGGACCTGCCTGCACTCCTCCTCCACCCGCAGCAGCAGCCGCTGGATCTCCCGGTTGTTGGGACACAGCTTGATGGCCTCGTTCAGGTCCTCCAGGGCTGCTGAAAACTGCCTGCTTGACAAAGGGACAGAAAGGAGAACCGAAATTACTCCGGGTTTGAAGGGAGCCCTTCTCGGGAGGCTCCCGCGGGGTTAAGCGGCTCGTCCGGAGACGGAGTGGCTCCTGGGCCTCCCTTGGGTTCATTTTCTCCAAACTGAAGGAAAACCCTTCTGCCAGCCCTTCTGGGGAAGAGGGGGATGCAGCCCTGAGGTGGCACAACCCAGCCTCGCAAAGGCGCCTGCCCCCTGCGGTGTGCGGTACCGGCTCACCAAGGGCTCCCCCCCCAGGGACCCCCGCGAGCCTGGCCCCTCCGTGCCGGGAGGGCAAACCAAAGCATGGCCGAGAGGGAGCCAAGCTCGCCGCTGCCGTAAGCAAACGCAGCCCTGATGGAGTCGCGGCTGCTTACGCCAGGGAAAATTTCATTTCAGCCCCATGCCAAGGCCACGCAGCGTCAGGCAGGGCTGGCTCCGGAGCTCCCACGGGTCAGCGCTCTGGGCAAGGCTTGTGTCACCAATTTTGCCAGGGTTTTGGCTAACTTCTTCCCAAGGAGGGAATGGAGCCCGCGAGCCCCCCCCCCCACCCCGGGGAAGCCTTTGCAAGGGGCCAAGGCCAGGCTGAGAGGGGTCAAAGGGAGGTGGGGGTTCAGGGGTTGTTATTTATAGGAACACTGTTTGTTTTTTAGCAAAAACCATCTGCTTGAACACGATTGTCACCTGGGGGGGGTGATCCCTGGGAAGAGCTCCCCAGCACCTCCCGGCACCAGCCGAAGCTTTGGCACGAGGCCGTGAAAACCTGGCGGAGGAAGGGAAAGGCTCCTGCTGCCCAGACTGTGCTGAGCTCAGGGGGGGCTGCCGGGCACAAACTGGGAAATGAAGGAGAAAAGCCCAAGTGGTAATGGTTTCTACTGGAGAGAGACCCAGGGAGAAAAGGACCCTTGTACGCAGGGAGGCTGATATCATCTGGGAAGGAACCCAGTTTTTATGCTTCCTTATGAGCGTTTTGGAAACAATGGGAAGGAAAACCATTCAAGGAAAGGCATTAGGTCAGTGTGGCCCCATGAGCAGGACTTCTCTGCGGAACAGAAGGTCACGGCTTCACCTCCCATATCGAGACCCAAGGGACCAGGCACCTCCCATATCAAGACCCAAGGGCCAGGAGCTCGGCTCCACACGTGGCCTCCAGCATGGAAGGTGGAATGGTGGTGGTGGTGGTGACTGCTGAGCTACGATGTCTGCCCAGGTGGACTCGACATCCCCCTGGCTACTGGCCATTCTCCAAGCTGCCATCCAAGGCATTTTGGCTGCTGTTTAAAACGGATGCCAGCGCGCCCAGCCCCTGAGCGCAGGGCTCAAAAGCAAACCCTCCTGCTCATTTAGGAATGGCATTGATTGGTTTTGAAATGAACCTCATCTCACATCTTTTAGCCTTCGGGGAGGTTAAGGAGGGAACCCTCCGGGCTCCAGCTGAGATGCAGAGATCTCCAGGAGCTGGTTGCAGCGCTCTGGGCACAAGCCACGGCTGGGAGCTCAGCGGCTGGCACTTGCCTGCAAGGTCACTGCCCAGCAGGTCAGCAGTTTCTGCCTCCCAAGAAGTGCTGCAGGACAGAGAGATCCATAGGTCCTGTGGCCAGAAGAGACCACTGTGATGAATGAGTCTGCCCTCTCGCATAACGCAGGCCACAGGGCTTCCGTGAGTCATATTTTGCTTCAAGTTGCAGCTGAAGTGTATTTTTAAAGAGAATACCCGATTTTGGTGTAGTTAAGATGTTCAGACAAAGTTCAACCAAGATGAACCTCTCAAAACCTTTGCCTTCAGCCACCTCCAGAAATTACTAAACAAGGGAGGGTGTGACTTTGGAGTTTGAGAGGTTTGTAATCCCATTAACTCAAGTCCCTTTGCCATTTCTCCCCTGGGGACACTGGTAGGGTTTTGCACGGTGGACGCGTGGCCACGTTGGCATGGCCAGGCTTGAAGAGACCAGCCCCTTGCACTGTTCTCCCTCTCCCTCCTCACCTGCTGCTGCGCTTGGCCCTTGCTCTTGCATAGTAAGCTTCGTAAGATTTCGGCTTCAGCTCCAGTGCTTTAGTAGCAAACTCCTCTGCCATTCCAAAATCCTGTCATTATAATAGGTGTGCAGATAAGTAATGGAACAGATACAGAAATAAAAATATATATACCGTTTGGGAAGAAAACAAACTTAGTACAGACATTTATTTTGCATCTAAACTTGGAAAACTTGACGGTACTGGAATGTTTCACATGGATTCGACATCATTTACAGCCAGAAAGCTACGCTGGCACGTCCAACGACTCAAAGCCCTCTCGTAACACCAGATGCTGTCAGCACCCGCAGAGGCCAGCGTGCCACTGGCTCCGTTCTCACTGATTGTGTCCCCAAACAAGTGCATGCAACCCCTCTCCAACAACCTACAGTCTTGAGGAAACATCTGGTCTCGCAGAGGCTGGAATGTTATCTCACGAAGGATTTTTTTCCACAGTTGAAAGCAATAGGAAACCTTTCCCACGCCCTCCGCTTCCCACCCCGCTGCACACTGACGTGCTTTGAAGGGCTGAATAAAACTGCACATGAAGGAAGGGACTATGATACCTCAGTAGCTACAAGAGGGACTCACCTGGCAAAGGTCTCTCACCAGTGCCACCCGTCCCACTGTTCCTTGTCTCTTCCGTATGCCTCACCTGGGAGACTCGTTTGGGAGTGGGGAGGGAAAGGGTGATGGCACAGGCTGGAGGGTGCTCTCGAGTGGCAGTGCCCTGAGAGTATCAGCTGCAAGTCAAACCCTGCCTGCTCTCCTCCCCTGCCTTGTCCTGAACGCTTCAGGGACCACTGAGCTCAGCTCAGCACTTGCAAAGGAGACCTCTTCCCAGTGGAAGGGCTTTCATTTTGCAACCAAACACAGCTTCGGATTGCTGACTTGGGCTATGACCCTGAGAAGCTCTGGGAGAAAGCACCAAAGTACTCCTGATCTGTTCATAACCTCAGCAAACAAACTCCACCTTCTAGAAATGAAGTTTATGAGGACACGGTGGCCACTTGGACTGCACTGAGCTGCCACATGCGAGTGAGCAGGGTCAGCTGGACCTCAGCAAAGCCCGGGGTGAGGTTTAATCTCTCCCAAGGAGAGCTCACTCCCTGGATGCCCTGCCTGGGGAAGCTCATACTTCTGCCTGTACCTTCAGTAGCAGTTACTGAAGAGATATTGCCTGATAGACTAACCCGGGAACGCAGTCAGGACGTAGGTACATTTTACAGTCTCATTTATAGATGCATAAACTGCAGGAGTAATTACAATGCCCTGAAATTTTTTCTCCCGACACCTGGGATTCCCCAGCTAACAGCAAACTGAAAATCTTGTCCTTAAAGCAGAGGCTTAGCTGTGAGTTGGCTCGTTTAAAGAGAAGGTTCACGCTTTTTCTACAAACTGTGTTGTTTGCTCACCAGCGTTAAGATTTCACTTCCACTGCTTTCCAACTGCCTCCCTCACAGCTTAAAGAAATGAAGTTGTCACAAAACCCCCTTCTCCTCTGGTTTGTTGGCTCGTGGCCCTGGTAGTGATTTCACTTTTCGAGTCTTTGAAGACTTTATGCTGTAGAGGTGAAAGTCCCTGAATGCAGAGCAAGGGGGAGGTGGCACTTGTCTGCTGGAAGGACAGACACGCTGCAGGAGCTGGTCGTTAGATGCTGCTGGATTGGAGCGGGGAGAGTGACAGTGATCTGGAAGTTCTGGAAGGAGTGGGAGTGTGTGGGGGTGTTTCTGGATGAGTCACTGCCCTGGGGAAGTACTAGCCCCCTAAGCATATGCTCCTTCATTTTAAATTAATTAGTATTCAAAGGAGCACATCTTCTGGCTCCTCCCTCACCGCTGCCCCAGAAATCTGGAAAATGCCTCCCCCCCCAGTTCACATCATCATCATCCAAAGGGAGTAATAAAAAATTCAAAAAGCTATAAACATAGCAATGAATTTTTAATCATCCAGAAATGCATATTAAATCATTACTTCTTTCGAATTAGAAAATGCCAGTGCTCTGTGAAGGGCAACCAGGTGAGAGAGAGGAGAGATCTCAGAGGTCAGAGCACGATCAGAGGGTGGACGTGTGTGTGTGCACAGGCAGAAAGCTGGCACCTTGCCCGAAAGGCCATGAAGAGTGGGGAGACTTACATTCATTTTCCTTCGACACCGCGAGAGGTTGAGGAGGAGCGACACCTTCAGCTCACGGAAAGTTTTCAGGTCTTCTCCAAACCCTTCCCTGGGGAATTTTTTCAGAGCGTACTGGTAGCGCTGGGCAGCTTCTTTCACTTTACCTTTCTAAGAGAAGAAGAACATGTCAAAACTCATCCTCAGGCAGAGTTTACCTCACTGCAGAGAACTCACTCACCGGCCCCAGGAATGTTTGAGGTGCTTATGGTAACGTGACTTCACTACTTAGCTCTTTTCTAGAAAGAAAAGCCAGAACGTTTGATCAAGGGAACATCTGATCTGGAAATGCAGAGAGATGCCTCGTGTGTGTTGAGTTCTCCCACTTGGTACAGAGTTGTCACGCTACAGCGGGAAACAGCAGAAACTGTGTTATGTTAACTCCATACAACTCCATCTGGTCCCTGGATGGATGGTCTTTTGAGCTGGGCGATCAGCAATGCATTCCTGGAGAATACCCTACACCCAAAGCTTAATAAGAACCAGGGAGGGTGAAAAATCCAAAGTGTGGGACTTTGGGTGGAGTTCCTGGGGCCCAAAGAAGCCTCTGCAATAGCAAAGATAACGTTACGGCGCTGATGGGGCTCTCAAGTTGGACAAATGGGTTGGGATTCATCTCCATGGACTTAGATACCTAAAAATTAGGTGTCAACATCTAATCTGTCAACTGGGTTCCTTTTATAGTTATTGGGACGCAACAGTCACCTTCAAAGGGTGATTCGTCTTTGCTATTTTGGGCACCTATTTTTGGGATGGGATGATCTGCGCCCTGGAGGGGGGCAGCCGTGGCAGCCAGGGTGAAAGAAAGAGGGCACAACGGGATCTAGGACGCGTGCAGTTCACCATGACCCAGACATCAATTTTGCAGCTACGAACAGTAAGGTTTATAGCCTTACTTTTAGACTCAGGTTTCTCCGCTGTATCACGTATCCCTGGCAGGTAACTCCAAGTTACAACGCCAGCTTTGCATATTTTCTGCTTCACCCTTAGAGCCTAACAGTGAAGCATTGTTGTACTTGCACATTTTGTGTGTGTGTGCAAATCTCCAGGTTTTAAAGATCGGCTTAAAATAAACACCGAGCATAAAAGCCTCTCTGATTCTAATGGTGGAACATCTCCCATGGGCTAAAGGACACGATAAAGCCATCTGTGTCCCGACGATCTGTTTTCATTGCAAAAAAAGTTTCTTCCATGAGTTTTTCTGGGATATACTATCTCGTTGCCTCGTCCCAGAGCAGTCAGCCCGCCAGGTAACGGCAAGGTTGCCAGATCTGATGCAATGACATCAGCACTCCGAATCTCTGTAAAACACTTGGGTTCTGGTGTTTTCAAAGAGGAAATGAAGTGCTGGCTCTACTCCAGAATGCAGAGACTTGGCTTTCCTTCAGCTTCGTTACAGATTTGGGCAATCAATCCCCCCCCTCCCTTCCCCAACCCCACTAACCAAAACCAGTTTGTGACACGAGGAACGCTGCGAGCGGTAGCTTTGACTTGCCATGGATTAAAGCAGCAGCATTGTTCAGTCAAAACCTTGTACAAAGTCGTGCTGCAAACTGCATCTGCTTGGGTTTTCCAGAAACGCTCTTCTCACCTTATAAAACATGTCTCCTTCCTCCATCAGCTTGCTCAAGAGGATGATCATGATGTCTGGTTTGGAGGTTGCCATCGCCCATGTTGCTGGACCTGTAGTGTACAGGATGCATGATGGGTAAAGAACTCATACAATGCAGGGGTGGTAGGAAGCTGGGTGGAAAAAATTATCCTGGGGTGGGAATTTCTGCTGGAGAGAACAACTTGGCACGGTCAAAGAGCAGAGCGCTCCAAAGGATTGAGCTGGCAATTCCTCTCGCGCTTAAATTAACGTCATCCTCACTTGCAATGGTTTTTCCTTTGTGGTCATTAAGGCCAATCCTAATTGCTGCCACCACCACCACCACCACCACCACGGGCTGGGAAATGATGGGCGCTGTTTCCACAAGAGGGCAGTGCTGGTTTTGTGGAACCAGCCGGGGTGGGGGAAACGGCGTGGTCGGGGAAATCAAACGTATTTAACAGGAAAAATCAGAGTGGTTACATAAAAGCGTTTCTAAATTAAAATCTCTAGGAAATCTGCGGTTCGACTTGTGGATAGGTGTTTTGGTGTTTAAGGGGATTGTGATTTCCAGCTTCACGAGACGTGAAATACTAGAGCGGAAAAATCCATTAAGGTGGAAAATACGACAAAGGCAAGGTGGTGCCTACACGGTGCTGGTGCCGGAGCTGGCTGGGAGCTGGGGACACGCTGGCTCCGCGCAGGGGACAGCCCGTGCAGAGCCAGTCGTTATCTCAAAGCCTAACACTTGGGAGGGAAGGGGTGTCAAAAATTTGGGGGCGACTCATTAGTGTGGGTGAAGAATAAGTCGACAACATTCTATAAGTAGATTCAGTACATTTTGGGGGGGAAGTAGGTTAGTTTTTGAGTTCAAGTTATTCTCTGCAACAGTCATTAAAAAAATTATTTGAAGGTGAGGTAAATTAAAAGATTAGAGGTGTTGGGGACGCATGCAGGCTAAATCAAACAGGAGAAAGCAAGGCTGACAAAGCTATCAGATCGAAGCTGATGCTGACAGCAATGAGATATACCTCGTGGGCGACTCGGTAACGTCTGACAACCTTCAAAGAAAGGAGAAAACAAAAAGTTGTAGGAGAGAGGGGGGAAAAAAAAAATGGATGAAGGTGGAAAAAAAAAAAAGAAAAGAAAGGAAAGGAAAAAAAAAAAAAAGCAGCCGTGAGAGGCAGGCAGCAAAGAAGCCAATGCACCAGCAAAATCCCCTTTCACAGGAAAACGTAAGGTGAGCAGCTGCGTGGCGCGGGGCAGGTCACACTAAGGTCTGGAAGCACACACAGAGCGCGTGAACAGAGCTCACAGCAATGCATGGACAGAGTACGCTTTTGTCGACTCAGACTAGTAAAGATAGAAAAAGCATTACCAGAGGAAAGACCTTGCCAAAGAAACAGCTGTTTATCGATTAACTTTGCTAAGTAATACGACAGGAAAAAAAATATAATAAAATATTCCCCGTTTTAATAAAGAGAATAAGGCAGTCATGACTCATCGGCTGCTTTCGGAGTCCGAAGCAGCAGCTGGGGCTGAGGCTACCTCTGTGTTACGCTTATATTTTCTCGGAATCCAGCCCCGCTGCTCGGAGTCCTGCCTGTCCAGGACCCACAGCGCATTGTCCTCTTGTCCCTACCTATCTTTGCTCCTTTCTTCAGGAGAGTGACAACGACCGAGGTGTTGCGGCACCCCACTGCCCTGTCCAGGGGCCGCATCCCGCTGTAGTCAACGTGCTCGATCATGGCCCCATGGTCCACCAGGAACTGAACCTGCAATGAGAAGCCCAACGGTCAGTTCTGCTCCTGGGCAAGATCTTTGCGTGCTTCTGGGGATGTACGACCAGCAGAAGCCTGGTCCGCTCTACTGCTTGGGCTAAAACCTCCTCTACAGAGTCTGAGGGTTCCTCAGACTCATGTGTTGTCCTCTACAGAACCACCTGTGTGTATGGAGGGCCAGGACTCTATAATTATTGCTACATCAAGCCGAACTGTACTATTTTAAGGCTCAAGTTGTGGCAGGGGAGGCTTAGGATGGATATTAGGAAAAATTTCTTCACTACAAGGGTTGTCAAGCACTGGAACAGGCTGCCCAGGGCACTGGTTGAGTTGCCATCCCTGGAAGTATTTAAAAGACGTGTCAATGTGGTGCTGAGGGACATGGGTTGACTTGATGATCTTAAAGGTCTCTTCCAACCAAAACAACTCCATGATTCTATGATTTTAAACCAACTGCCCTTTCCCTTCTGCAAGTATCACAGGCCACTCACCACCTCTGCATCACCGTAAAAAGCTGCCAGGTCCAGTGGAGTGCGGCCGTTTTTATCCGCGTGGTCGGTGGCAGCTCCGTTCTCCACCAGGGAACGCACCACGGAGAGATGTCCCTTCAGACAAGCCCAGCTGAGGGCTGTCAAGCCCTCCTTGTCCATCAGGGAAATGGAGGCACCTGAAAGAACAAGCATCAGTTCACTTCCGAGCTCTCTCCTGTTGAGCACCACGACACAACAAACCATCCGCTAAGTGACGACAGCTTATTTTTAGAGAGCTATGCACATAATTCTTAATTACTTTATTAATGTTTCTCCCACCACAGATCCCACCCTCCACGGCAACTTCAAATGCACCAACAGGAACTGTGGCAAAACGAGTTTATCCACACCAAGCTGCAAACTTTTTCGCACCTAGCTCTGTGGGCTTTTCTGGCAAACACCTTCCGAGCAGCAGGGTGGATCTGACACCCCTCATCTGAGACATCAATCTTTCTTTTTAACTGTTTTTATTTTTTTAATCAAACCCCATTCCAGCCCGTGTGAGTCAGAGACGAAGACCATTTTGCTGTTTCAGCAGGTCATGGCGTAGCAGAGGGAACTAAGTCAATTCAGCCCAGCTCTTCTAAAAAAGCACATATTTTCCCCTCTTCGCTCCTCTCCCCTTTACCCAAACCCACACAATTTCCAGCAGTATTTCTCCCTGAACTTTACCCAACATAAATACAACGTTGTGGGATAAACTACTGCCAACTGCAAGCCAGGGAGAGAGGGACTTGACATTTTCTTGGATGAAGCAACCGCCCTGCCATACCGAGGGGTCAGCGCTGCTGCGTACGGCACATGGACACACGTACAAGATCTGAACAGCAGCACTGAGTGAACGCTCCTCTCGGTGGCACGAGGACAACTCCGGTTGCCATGGCACAGGCAGGGCTCTGGCTCTGGAGTGTGCAGAAGAGATCCGTATCAGCGCCTCTGAGGAACCACGGCTACCTGCGGGATGCTCCTGCCAGCAGGCTGGGGTGAATCGCCGCTGCAGGGTTTTTCTCCTGGAGGTAAACTCTAAACTGCCCAGTGTGAGACCTTCTCTGGCTCCAGAAAGCTCAGTGAGTGGGGGAGTCATGTGAATGTCCAGCGCCTTCCCCTTCATCCCAGCTGGCACGGTCAAGAATGCTGGTTTCCAACATAGATTAGGGATGGACCCGCTGGAAAGCGTGTCTGAGGAAAAGGATCTGGGGGTCCTGGTGGGTAGTAAACTCCCCAGGAGCCAGCA
>JAOQGH010000011.1:2815407-2836462 GCA_025769975.1 Gallinago jamesoni | reverse complement strand
ATGGGGCAGCCACAGCTTCTCTGGCCAACCTGGGCCAGGCTCTCACCACCCTCACACCAGAGAACTTCTTCCCCACATCTCAGTTCAATCTCCCCTCTTTCAGTTTAAAACCATTCTCCCTCGTCCCATCACTACATTCCCTGATGAAGAGTCCCTCATCTCTCCTGGAGCCCCTTCAGGCATTGGAAGGCTGCTATAAGGACTCCCCAGAGTCTCCTCTTCTCCAGGCTGAACAACCCCAACTCTCAGCCCATCAACTGGAGAAGGCACAGAAGTGTGTAACAACATTAAAATGAGCTTTTAAGTCAAGAGCATCCGCTTTGCTTCCCAAATGGTGAGATAACGCAGTCCTTAAGCAAAAGCTGCCCGAAGCCAGCAAGAGCTCAGGGTGTTGGAAGCACCAATATCTCTTCTTCTCACTCTGATTTTTCCCCAGAAGAGTTGGGGTTTGTTTTCTTCACCCGTATTTCGGCAAGACAGAAGGAATGGCCTGACCCTGTATTTCAGGCCCTCCCAGTGGCGTGAGGACCCCACTCACCTGCCAGTGGCCCTGTCTGACGGCGCTGAAGAGCGGGACCACCCCGCGGCGGTTGGGCTGTGCCACCGCGGCGCCCTGCTCCAGGAGGAGCCGGCAGACCTCCAGCTTCCCGCGCCCCGCTGCGGCCGTCAGAGCTGCGGGAGAGAGAAAAGCAGTGAAGGGAGGAAGGAAGGAAAGAAGGAAGGGAAAGAGCCACGCTCTGTGCAGAGTTTGTTTCATGCCCAGAGATAGGTCCTTCTGCCGGATCTCGAAGCGACGGTGCCCGAAATGCCAAACATAGCTCAGGACAGGCAAAGCGAACAAGGAAAATGGGTTTTTCAGTCCAGCTGTAGCTCTTACTTGTCACTCTGGTTTACTTCAAAGGTCAACTCCTCCAAGGAAAGATCTAACGTTATGTGAAGAGGCAGATTGGGACAATCAGCTTTTATTATTTTCTGCCAGTTGCAGTGAGAGGGGATGAGAACCGCAGAAACGCAGGCTGAAGGTGCTGCAAAGAAATGCAGAGCCTCGTCCCATGAAACTGTCACCATTTCCCCCGTGCCTCCTGAAGGTTCCCCGACTGCAAAAGCCACAGGCTGCAAGACTGAGGGTGTCTTAGTGGGGGCACAACATTCAGAGAAAACACAGGTCTTCAGGCACGCGCTGTCTTGACAAGACCTTCTGCAACCTGTCCTTGACTCATCCCACCACGACTCCAGGAGAGCAAGTGAAGGATCGGGCTGGAGGCATTGCCAAATGACTGCCAGCCACTGGATGTCTGTCAGATTTGTGGCTTTTCTCTGTCTGAACAAGCACAGAGCAGCGTAACTCAGACGGAGGACTTTTATTTTTCATATCCCACTTTAGCCTGTAGATCTCTGAAACCAGGGAAATAATCAGAAAGCAAAAAATGGGATGAATATTTTTGCCCATTCTCCAAGAAAAATGCTAGTTCTTGGCTTTGTTTCTGGACAGAAACTGATCCTACCATCAAGGTCTTTGCGCAAAACCAAAATTAACTCTTATTTTCAGTATTACAGATGCTCACAATACTAGAGGTGAGCAGAAGTAACGCCCGACAGCTCTTTCCCTGACGAAATGTGCTCCGTTAACTTGGGAAGCATGGCTGGGTTAGAAGAGACACATTCAATCTGAAAATAGTTCCAAGTGCGGGACCCGCCTTTGACTCGTCTTTGGTATTAATTTTAGACTTTTCAGTTCCTCCCTCCTCTCCCCAACTTTTCTGTGCGCTTCAGCACGGCTCCGCTGGCTCCACGCTCTGCTGCTTCCAGTGGGAGTTTGAGCAGAAGGTGGGAGTCTATTTCTAACTGACGTAGCTTGTTTTTTCTTTGAAGTACATTTCTGTGGGCTGGCTGATTACGAGGTGTTGATGGGTTTCCAACTGCAACACTGTTAATGTTGGGGGATTTAATTAATTCGCTATTCTGTTCCACATTAGGGTTGAGTTTTCTTCTCTTGGGGTTGAGACACAGCAAGAGTTAAAAGCAAAACCATCTCGCTGCCACAAGCAGAACATACTGCAAAATCTATAATCAGATCCATGTGGGTTTTAAACGTAAGCTACAAATATAGAAGGAGGACTGTGTGTAATGTGCCCAGCAGAGGGATCGGTATGCGGGGCTTGTGGGGTTCTATTTCTAAACCTGCCTGCACTTGAAATGTTGCAGGTTAATCTGAGGTATTTCGCATCAAAATGACTTATGCTTGCAACAGTGAAAATCCTGTAAATCACCCAAGCGTTTGGTGCTCACCATGAAATGTTCTGTGAAAATGACTTTACCGAAACAGGGTGATTTCATCCATGGCCATACCCTTCTCCCCTCTGCCTTTTTGCTACCCACCTCCTCAGGGTCACAGCAACCGGTGGGGGGACGGAGCTTCAGCCTGTCCTCTGCAGCTCCAGCTCAAGGAAAGCTCAAAAGCTTCTGTGCCATCAAGCAGTCAGACCTTGCTGCAGGAAGGTCCCACACTGACTTTGCTGCCTGCTGCTGAGAGAAACCTCTCTGAGCTTGTCTTCTGTGCTGCACAGACATCTCAGCATCTCTCCTCAGAAATGGAGAAACTCTCCAAGGGGCGAAAGGAGCTCAGTCCAGCCGGACCCTAGGAGACCAACTCACAGTGCCTGTGCTTTGAGCAAAAGGTTGGACTAGGTAACCACCTGTGGTCCCTCCAACGAGCAAGAGCTGGGCACTCTGCTGCTGTGAATGAGTAGAGGTGCTTCACCCCTTCATCCTGACCTGGGATGCCTTCCAACCAAATCGCCTGTTGACATCCTTGAGCTCCAGCTCCACTGCGGGTCACCTCCTAGAGCACTATCCTATGGCTAGTGTCCAACTGGCCAAGCCCAAAAGCTCAATTAAACTACAGGAAAAATTCTAGAAGTACTTGCTTATTTAAGCCTTTTAGCACTCCTTGGATGGACCTGTCAACCTGTTTCTCACGTCACCAAGGTGCCTTGCAACAGGCATTAGCCCCCACAAACCCCACAGCACAAGGTGTGGCTGTGCCTGTGGTGAAAAGAGACTGGAAAAGCCAAGGCAAAGTGATAAGAGGAAATGAGAGGAATGGAAATGGTTTCATTTGAAGTCTTACTGATGGCCAGAGAGCTTCTGTTGGCCCAGCATGAAAGAGGTGAGTCCACCAGGACCAGCCAAGGAGCAGCAACCAGAGTCCTGGGCTGAAAAAAAGGATCGTTCATTCTGCAGCTTTTCCATGAGGACCTAGTGCCAGGAGAACAACTCACCGTGCAATAACAAAACCTTGGCATAAGCGTCGTAAAACAGTTGCTGCATTTCTCAAAACAGGGCTCAAACAAAGCTCGAGAGGAGTTTCAGGTGTGGACGTGCCTCCCTCCGTCAGCGAGCGGCATCAGACAGGCCACAGTCTCCAACACCAGGGACCTGCAATGGCACATTCTGCCTCTGCTGCTCCACAGAGCACGTCTGTTTTCTTACAGAAAAAAAAAAAACAACTTTATCTGGAGAAGGAATCACTAAATTGCTTGTGGAGAGCACGAGTATCTGTTTCAGAGCCTGGCAGCCAGACAAATGCGGTTTGATGGAGCCGCTCTTTGCACCTCCAGCTTTGATGGGAGTTATTACAAGTGACTTGGATACTTTCGTGCTGGGTTTGGATATCAGTCTTGTCCCAGGGGGAAATATTCCATCTGGAGTTGGGTTTAGTGTGCTGTCAGCAATTCCTAAACTTATGATGTCACTTGGCACTGCCCTCTGGATGCTATCGGGCTGATATCACCGAGCCAGGCAGTCAGCTCTGCTCCACAAAGATTAGACACACGAGCAACAAGTATCCAAAAACAGGCGAGATGTGAGTCAGATTTTTAGAGCAGATTGCTATTTTTAGGTGGAAACCAGCATTTCTCTTCCAATTTATCTAAACTCGCTAGTTACTTTTGGGAAAATATTAATAAAAAAACAATGTGAAAGGGAATCTTGAGATCCATTTGAAAACCTGCTGAATTTGGTGGCTGGCTCGCTTTTGCTCATTCTCCTATCTTATGTACCACCAATTTTAATGGGATAAATGGGCTTTGAGATGGCTCCTCAATTTGTGTGCAATTTATGAATCACAAATCCACATTCTCAGCTATCCCAGTTACTCAGAGGAACTCCTGGGTGCCTGCGTGAGTCCAGCTTTTGGGATCATTGTGAGGAGAGGTATGGGAAGGGGGACAACAGAGATGGAAAAGGCTTCTGCTGAAGACCTCTCAAGGCAATGGGCAGGCTGGGGAGGGCAGAGCTGCCCAGGGCACAAGGAAAGAGTAGAGCTTGATGTTGTCAGGGAGAAGATGCAGTGCTCCACTTTAAGAGCGGAGAGCATGGAGAGCACGGAAAGCAGGACAGTGTGACCTGCAGAGAGCAGGGGATGGGCAGGGTTAGACACCAGATCATCAAACAGCCATGGCTTCATACCAGGCTTTGCCAGGATCATCCAGCAACCCAGAACTACCTTAATTCAAGGAGCTTCTCTTCAGAGTCTGATGCTGCCCAGGAGGTTAATTTGCTGGGAGACATCTTAGTGGCTTTTGAGCAAGCTCTGAAAGCATCTGGATCACCATCTCCACCACAAGATAGTCCTCAAGACCCAAACACCGGAGAATGTTTTGAACAAGCTGCTTCTGGCCTGATCAGCACTCCAAACTGTGAGCTCAGTGGTAGCAAAGCCCTTGTCCTATTACCCACCCTCAGTCATTTCATTTGCCTAATTTCAGACCAAATTCCTTTCCTCTCCCCCGACACCCCAGGGGCACTTTTAAATTGCTTATTTGTATGTTGCCCTTATTTCTGCTGACAATGACCCGCTGCTCTTGCTACTCAGCTATGTCCCCTTGGGTGCAGGAGCTGACTCCATCCCCCGTGCCCTGAGAGTGGCCCAGAGCAGCCTGGCCACCCACCTGGTTCCTTGTTGGGACCACTCATGCCTCCATCTTTGTCCTTTAAAGCTCAGGGACAACACTTTCTGATAGACTCCATTCCTTACAAGGCTCTAATAAGGTACATTTTCAAAGGCACAGTGTACAAACCAGCTCAAAATATAACCCTGCCTATTTTTCCCCCCTTTGAAGCAGAAACGACCCAACCGAAGACCACGTCACACGCCAGCCACCGTCCCTACCCTTGAATCGTGTCATTTTTAAGCAAAGCTGACAGAATCAAAATCAGTGCTCCGTTACCCAGACAGGAACATTACCTTGGTGTATTGACTTGACAGGAACATTACCAGTGATGCAAGTAGATTAGTGAGTTGAGCACAAAAGACAGGGGTTAATATTTATGAGGTCACTGGAGTTGAAAGCTAACAACTCCAAGTCTGAATGTCTCAAAAAATGGAGATGATGGTGTGTCTGCGGAGTGGAAAGGGTGAATGGCTGCTCTTCTGGTGGTTAGGGAAAGCAGGGCTTCTGTATTATACCCATCAATACAAAAATACAGTATTGCACAAAAGAACATTTGTTTAATTAGCAGGTCCTAAATAATGAGAAGTTTTCTGGAAATCAATGGATAATTTAACAGTCGTGGGGCTGTATGTAACGGGGAAGTGGAGACAGAAACAGGGAGATGCTTTGGATAAATACAACCAATATCAAGAGAGAAAGAGCAGAATTTCGTGTCCATCCCACTTAATGTGAGATGCTTCAGAGAGATTAGAGGCCTGGCTGCCAGAGACGCTGCGTGTCTGCGCACTCCTGAGAAGTACCAGGAGCTGCAGAAGCTCAGGATTTTCAGCCCCCAAACTTTTCTCTTATACTTAAGCTAAGGCCAAGCTCCACTCTAGCACCGGCAAATCCCCTGAAATCCAATGGGAGGAACAGATCCTTCTCTCTTCATCAAAGCAACACCCAGGATCAGGGACGCATCGGGTGACAGAGAGCCCATAAATACAAACACAAACATGCAAGAAGCAGCCAGAGCATCTACAGAAATCACCTGTCTCTCCCCAAAGGCTGTCAAAGCTGTTGATTTGTGCTCGCTCCACCTCCTCTTCGTCTTTTTCTGGAAGATCGAGCAGGTAGGAGACAATCTAAAACAAAATGACATGTCAGCTCACGAACTTGGATGTGTTATATATAAACTGCTGACACCTTAACACAAGCTGCTCTGAAAACGCAGAGGGAAAGGAACAGTCTCTGCCCAGCACTCCGAGCTCAAGTAAATACTCTTCCAGAGAGCAATCACTCAACCTGCTGCCCCATACAAGCCAAAAAACCCACCCAAGTGGCTCAACATGACCACACGTGATGAGCCCTTTGTAGTGTCAGGTCCTCCTAACGGTGTCTGGTCCTTGCGACGGTGTCTGTCCTTCTAATGGTGTCTGTCCTGCTACAGAGGACCCGGTGAGCGCAGTGGATGCACCTTCATCTGCAGCTAGAGCTGCTGAGACTGGGGAGGGGACACCAGTGTGTCCATCTCTATCATCTCCCACCAGGTGGGATGTGGTGAGGATGATTGTCCCTTTTACTGCTGGGGAAACCAAGTCACAGACAAATGACATAATGGCACAGTTATAATCATCAGCCTCTCCATCAGCTTAAGCTCCAGCCAAGATGAAGTTAGTTCCAGAAACCATTAGCTCCTTTCTAGCAAATACTGTTTCTAAGCAGACTGTTAAAAAGACTTCCACTATGTTTTAATTCCAGCTGTGGACGCCTGGAACCCCAGAGAAGCAAATTAACTTCTTTAAAGGGTAAATTAAAGGATTAAATTGACTGAAAACTGCCAGAAAATTTCAGCGTTTGGATCATGTGATGCAAGAAAGCAAGAGGCTGAGAAGAAAATAGAGATTTTACTTTAGTGATTGAAGAACAAAAACGTTTTTCTCATTCCAGAAGGAACAATTATCTGCTGGGGTCTGGGCTACAACCAGCCTTTTCGGAGTACCCGGGGGCAGCCGTGCTGGCTCTGCGGGTACAGACTGAGAGAGGCACCAGCACAGGGGAGAAGGGATTTTGGTGGCAAATGCCGTTTTCCTGTGTCCTGCCAGTGATGCTCTGGTGCTCAATGGGATGTCGGGAATGACAAGAGCAGGAAACCCAGGAAAATGCCTCAATGGAAGATGCTGTTGAAGTTCCTCAGACCTTAGTGGCCCTCGGTGGCCTGGGTAAACCGTAAAGCCACGTCTGGTATGGTTACACTAGGGTATAATCACAGCAATGACACCAGCGTGGCTCCATCAGCCATTGAGATCACTTTATCAACATGCTAAATGCTTGTTTTATCACCAAAGTTGTAGGAAAAGAGCAAACAGCTTGCATCTCCTACTGCAAGCACCTCAAAACAGGGAAGCGCAGCATCTTCTGTCAGTGGCCAAGCACCTTTTATGGTACAACAGAAATATTAAACAATTCCCAAACTCTCTTCTATAAGTTATAAAGGCAATCAGTATTGTTGGGGGGGGGAAATTCCCATATAAAGTTCTCTGCCCTGTTACAAATGATGTCCTCTGCGAGCAGATCTTTAGGGTTTTGAAGTCACATCTGCTTCTAATCGGTTCAACTCACAGTCACTTAGCTAATAAGAATTTCCCAGCTTTCTTTAATTAGCTCCTCTGATCTGAGCACATTACCTATGGTTTCATGGATTACGCTTAACAAAGGCAAAGCCTAAACTCCAGTAAACGAGAGGAGCTCAAGTTAGCAAAGAAATCAACCAATACAAAAAAATCCTCAAAGACTCCCTCTTGGTAGGAAAACATATCTCATTTTCCACATCACAAATCTTTATCAGGGTGATAGGAGGAAGCTCTCCAGCTCTTTTCTCTCCCCCAACACACAGTCCAAAGCTACATGGTCTCCCGCTCCCCTACCAGCGCTGGAGGAGCGTCGGGAGCCACACGCTGTTTATCCATCCTTGCTTTATGGTTTATTCCAACAACTTAAAGGCTTGTTACGTTTCCTCTCTTGGACACCTGCCCAGTCCACAGAGCTTGCCATGGGATCTGTGAATCCCCTGGGATGGGAAGGGGAAGAAGAGTAGGATGGAGGTACCAACTCCACCTCCAAGACCCTCTTTGGTCAATTTTTTTGGCTAGAGAACGTAGCCAAACCCCTTGTTTTCCCACCCCAAGGAGGCAGTGATGTGCTGGGAGGTCCTACCTCGGTGTAACCCATGCTGGCTGCGGCGATGAGGGCCTGCTGGATGGCGTGGCTCTTCTTAAACACTCCCTGCTGCTGCCCGGCCATGGTCCAGTCACACTGGATCAAGAACTTCACCACCTCCAAGTGTCCTCTGAGAGCAGCGTGAACCAGAGCGCACTGACCATTTTTGTCCAAATGATCCACCTTGAGAAGAGATGACAAAATACAATTAAGCCAAATCAAATCACACGCAAAATGTCTTCATCTCTTCAGACCTTCCAGCCCTGGTTTCAAAATGATGCCACATGAGCAAAACATGCATTTTTCTGGTAAACTATCCCTTCCACGACCAGAAAACAACCATTCCCAAAGCAGCTCTGCCCCAGGCTTCGGCATCCTCTTGGCCACGAGTGTTTGCTTTGGGGAAGTTACCATAATTTTTAGCTTTCTTTAGTTTTCCTCAGGCTCAAAGGCTGCGAAAGCGTTTTCTCCTTTGTGTCCTGAAGTCTGTGTTTTCTTGTGGACTGAAATCATACTCACTGGTATCACCTCCATCAGAATCCACAACAGGAAAACCAGCTCATTTTGCAGATACCGTATCTTTGGAGAGACAGAGACGTGCCCCAGCCCACAGTCGAAGGCACATCAGAACCCGACGTGGGCAGAAGTCAACAGAAACAGGGACCGTGCTCGGCAGCCCCAAGGGAACGGATTTGGTCGGCTTTTCAGGACCGGGCAGGGTTTTTACTCGATGCCTGAACACATCAGCTGGGATTTCCAGGTCCTACCCCAACACCAGTAACTTGAAGAAAACAGGAGAGGCAGATCAGCTACTGTCCTCCTGCTGGTTAACCCCTTCCGTGCTCTACAACATATTATTTCTCACTTCTCCTATTATAAAGATGTGAAAGAACCATTATACTAACACATTCTACTAATATTAATTCTAGATATGTAATGCATATGAGAAATAGGTCTCATATTACAATACATTTCTATTATTAATACATTAATATTTCTTATTTCTCAACTTAGGCAGCAATCAATGCTGCAGTTTTCTGTGCCCAAATCAAACACCTCAGCCTTCAAACTAAACCCAGCTGGTTTGGGGTTATTCCCTCAATCCAGTTAGGGATGCTCAAGGGAAAGTGGGAGGACTCTTGCATCACATTTCATAGCCCAAATATTCCTGTTCCTAGAGATGAAAACAGGGCTGTTTCTTACCAGCAAGTGTCAAGGAGTCACCTAACTCTCTCAAAATATCCCAACAAAAGCAGAATTTTTTTTTTCCCTTCCTACTGTCCTCGCATTCTTGCAGACAGCACAGCAAGATCCCTCAGTCATCCTGACTTTCATTCCAAAACTATACAAACCCACATTTTGCTTTTTGAACTGAAGCTAAACATACAGAGAAACCACAAATTGTTTCCAGGAGGCTCCACTTCAAAAATCAGCATAATTTTCTTCTTCAAAAAAATATTTAAAGTTGACTCATTATATACAATTAAAACTCCAAACACTCACCACAAAGCTAAACAAAGGGTATTTTTCTAGGACAAGTATGATAGAAGTTTTTGGAAAATGTGTCTTAAGGAGACGTTTAAAGAATGTTCCGTGCTGCAAAAATCAACATTTTCCTTTTAACCTTATGAGGCTCAAGGACTTTTCCAGAACATCCTCCAGCAGGCCACCAGCGCAGAGGGATTAGCTCCTAGCCCAGACCCAAATTCCAGAATACTAATTACTGACTAATTGCAGAAAGAAAATGTTGACTGTGAGGGTGGTGAGAGCCTGGCCCAGGTTGCCCAGAGAAGCTGTGGCTGCCCCATCCCTGGAGGGGTTGAAGGGCAGGTTGGAGGGGTCTTGGAGCAACCTGGTGTGGTGGGAGGTGTCCCTGCCCAGGGCAGGGGGTGGAACTGGTCTTTGCAGTCCCTTCCAACCCAAACCATTCTATGATGCAGTGACTCTCAGGGGTTACTTGGCTTTGATGTCAAGGTAAGATTTTCAAAGCCACTGCATTTTAGCAGAAAAGCCAACCCTCCGCAGCAGCATCCTGGCTTCATCTCCTGGAGGATACTCTCCAGCGAGCGTTAGGTATCCTGCCTGCAGCTTCTGCCCTGCCGTGCGTAAATGTGGAACAGTTTAAATCAGCTTTTAGAGGGACACGGTCACCGTACCTTGGCCCGTTTCTTGCAGAGCAGCACAACAATACTGAGGAATCCAGCAGCGGCCGCGTAGCCAAGGGGGGTCAGGCCACTTTCCGAAGCGGCATCTACGTTGGCCCCAAACTCCAAGAGCAAAGCCACCATCTCTGTGTAACCCAGGTGGGACTGGACACACAAAATGGGCGCGTTGTTCAGAACTTCAGTCCGGTAATTCACATTTGCACCTCCTAAAATCAGCAGCCGACTGACCTGCACCGGGAAAGAAGAGCTCCTGTTACTGGAGGAGTAACATCCCACGTCTTTGAGGAGGAAAAACCCAAGTGAACCATTTTGCACAGGGGCAAATTCACTATTCACTCGCTGCAATCAAAAGGAGATCCCTGGTCAATGTAGAAAAGTTGAGGGATCATCCCAGATAGTAACAAAATTATTAGGTAATAGGAAATTATTAGATATTAGGAAAAATTTTTACACTGAAAGGGTTATCAAGCACTGGAACAGGCTTCCCAGGGCAGCGGTGAAATCACCTTCCTGGAGGTATCTGAAAGCCAGGCAGACGTGGTGCTGAGGGACATGGGTCAGTGGTGGTTCAGGCAGTGTTGGGTTGATGGTTGGACTCAATGATCTGAAAGGTTCCTTCCAACCCAGACAATTCTATGATTCTATGATAAAATCCCAACCGAACCGATGGCCTCTCCCCAGCCCAAGAGGAATGGAATGCCAGGAAGCTGCCCAGGTAGGATCACAGCCCCGGGCAGGCAGGGACAGCAAACCCTCTGTGCATGGGTACTGCAAACCACTGGGAGCTTCTCATGCAAGCTCTGAACCACCCCAGCTCTCCTCCTCCTCTTCCTCCTCCAGTACCTTTATGTTTGGGGTGTAGAGATTTCTGAGAGATGCCAAAGCCATCGAAAGGCCTTCAGTACTGTAGGAGATCCAAAGCCCTTGCAGGATGGAAGAAGAGACCCCAACTTTTTTACTCAGCCCCTAGAAAAGAGAAGATGACTTAGATGCAAACTTACAAATATGCTCAATTACACTGGGATGATCCTCCAGGGTCTCTGGGCTTCAAAGGGTTTTAAGACACTAACAGCTGTACACAAGATAACAGGACCATTTGCAACTTTTGCAGTGAATTAATAAGATTGTAGGAAATAACTTTTAAAGGCACCGTAGCCATCTCCAAGGTCTAGGAAAGGCAGGATTAAACTGTGAGCAACCTGAATCCATCCAACACCCTCAGAAAGCACCATGCTAAGGAGCACTGCATGCTGCTTTTTTTCTTTCTAATGAAGTACAAATTATTTTGGCAGAACTAATTCACAAAGTTTCCTTATTATTCACCCGGTTAAATTAGATGACAGTATCTGCTCACAATAAGATAAATTAAGGAAGCCTCAACCTCAGCCTAGAAGAGCATTCCCCTATCTCAGAGCAGACTGTCTCCAGCCCATCCACCGGCATCCGTGACCAGGCTCTACGTATTCCATAGAAGCTCTGACATCTTTTTCCAGCAGCACTGACTGGCAGAGCACGGAGCTAATCAGGAAGTTTCCCCCCCCCTTCTCCTGTGGAAGGAGCAATAATTGCTCTGTAGCCAACAGATGGGAACAAAGGGCTGGATGGGTGTCGCGAGGAATGGGTTTGTAACCCCCGCACCGAGCTTCTCCCTCCGTCGTGGGATGAGGGTACGCCCTGTATGTTGCCGTTCTGCTGTCGATTTACCATTAAAGTCTGCTGTTTCCATGGAAATGGTACAGACGTCTGTAATTCTGTTTCGAAATGCAAACCCTGATTTCTGCTCCCCTGCCCGCCGTGTGGTCATCGCCATCGGCGCAAAGCAGCAGCATCGCATTTGGGTTTGTAAAGTCTTTCCTGTGACAGACCCACACGGAGGGTGTGGGACGATGAAAAGGCAGCAGGAAAAGGTGGGATTTGTTTCCTCTCAAGGCAGATCTGCAGGAATCATCACCCGAGCCCGTGGCTGGACTCAGTGGCAGACCTCTAATACCTACGTGTGAAAGATATTCTGAAGCATCGCATCAGCCATCAACAGATTTGTCACTCAAAATGGTTTCACCATAAAAAGAAGGAACAGATTAGACAAGCTCTTATAAATAACAACTCCGTGTGCTCGTTGCCTCCAATATTCAGGGAGTTAAATAGAGAAAAATATCTGCTTGTGTTAAGAGGCAGAAAGAGCTCAGGAATTTGAGCCACCATTAAACGCTGCTTTTGAAATGACACAATACAGGACGTTAGAGGTCAATATTAAATTTCAGTGAACTCAGTACAGTATAATTGGACAAATGGAAAACAATTTCATAATAAATGGTTAAAATAATTTTAAAATAGTTATAATACTCTCAAACCCATAAATAAGCTGTTTGAGTTACCATCAGGACCGAGGGAAAGAGTATGCATTTTCCAAATAGCCATCTGAAGGTAATCACACACGCTATAAAAATCTTAACTGCTGTATTAGAACATATATACTTAGATATTAGCACAAGACATAAAAGATGACATTTATCCTTTAAAGAATAAATACATTCAATACCATTATCATTCAGTTGCTGAAACAAAACTGCACTATTTTGCATTTTACAGATCACATCTTCCTTTTCTATTTCCCTTTTCTGCCCAGGACAGTAAAGCAGGTTGAATCCTTCAGCAAAAGCAAATCCCAACTTGACCCCCCATCAAACCGAAATACCGCCACTGGTTTCCACTCCACTGGGACCATCCACCCCCGGACCAAGGCATGGCTCGTCCGTGCACATTTCATTGGAATAACTTTCCCAACCCCACACAACCCCAGTTTTCAAACGGGCTTGCTTTTTTGCACTCCTGTATGAGCTGCCAGAATCCTTAATTTCTAATTTATCGCTTCTTCTGCTATTTGGCCGTTGGCGCCTTCGATCCTTCTGAGGCTGTTTTTCAAGGAGTATCAGACACCTTTACACACCCGTAGCTGTCAACATTGCATGTTTCTGCCTGTAATTGTCACTACATTCTCAGTCTGGGGACGAGGGACACCCAGTTCTGGATTACTGACATTTTAGCTAACTAATTTAAGATGAAATTAAAGACTTCTCTTTGGTTGATTTGCAAAACATACGTCAGCCTGAAGTTTGGGTCTTCTTGTATCGTTATTGCACATTTCTCTTCTTGCCCTTTCATTCCATGCCAGGCTTTCCAAGCTGGGTTTCCATATGCTCCTGTTAAGACTGGTAATTGCTTTAAAAGACTAAAACATTTGTACTTTTTTTTTCCCCCACCCAACTGTTTGAGGATGTTTGTGTGTTTAAAAAAAGAAACCCAGCAGATCTGAGCCATCAGGAGAAGGGGGGAGCGTGAGAGCTTCTTACCACCCGTGTGCCAGGTCACCCCCTTGTGACTGTGTGACTGTGCCACCACCGATTGTTGGTACACCTGGACATTCCAAGTGTTCCATCATTACCTTGCAGAAAGTACCAGTGGATTCAAACTGATAAGGGCTGGGGAAGGACAAATCTATTCTCTGCACTGTTTAATCGAAGTTTGTCTCTATACCCAGCTCCAATTACTCCCTGGCTGGACAAAATGCTTTAGCCCTGTCCTAATCCTCCCCTGGCTTCATGATGGGTAGATAAAATGGAATTACAATGGCATCAAGCCTCCACAAATACCTTCAAAATTAGGATCTTTGTGTCTGCGGAAAGCTGCTGCTATAACACGATAGTTCAGGAAAAACACACTGAATTATGACCTGACATGCTCCCTGCTGGGCAGAAACCCCGTGCCATACTGGTAAGGGCTCCAGTAAAACATCAGATGGAATGAAAAGCTTGAATGGGAAAAAAAATAATGCTTGTTTAGAAACAAATAAAGTCAGTGGCAAGAGGAGAAGGAGTCTGTGTATGTAACTCTTTCTTTAAAGAACACTCAAGACCTTGAACACGATCTGCAACAGTCCAGCCATGGCTCCTTCAAAACCTAATGCAGCGATTGTTTCGCTCAGTAAACACCTCAAATCCTCAGCAAACACTTGTTAAAAAAAAAGGAATCAAAATAAACCCATTCAAGGAAAAGCAAAAGACCAAGTTTCTAATCCAGTTAATCCGAACCCTTTCAAAACTTTGCAGTTTATCTAAATAACATGCTGTTATGCTTATCTGTCGCCGAGATGTACTATTCTTACTGCAGTGTTGCAAAACCCCGGATTTTGCCGCGTGATTAGAACCAGAAGGCTGTACTGACATTTTTCATATGCTAATTGGCCTTTTCTACTATTGTAAATATTGCTCAATTAAATCTGGAATCTACAGGCAACTTGTCCACTTAATGAAAATTGTCATTTGTTTAGAGCCTGAAACCCTGTTATTTGTTTCTGCTGTGAAAGTGTGAAACGAAGAAGATTTGGAACCAGATTTCAATGTAAATGGCAGCTGAACAGTAAACTCCCTGCTGAATTTGGCCTTGGGAATGTAACTCAAAATTTGAAAATTATACACTAATTGGGTAATGGACTGATTCGGGGTTCTTCCCTTGGGCTCCAGCCATTGCTTTCCCAAACGAGGAGACTTTGCTGCTACACCTGATGGTGAATTCAGCTCAAGGAACTCCATCAATCAATCCAACAGGACTGACACAAGACCCAAACTATCTGTTTGCCCGAGAAATACGGAAATACAGGGGTGCTAAAGTTCTGAATTCCATAAAATCCCATACAGATCAGATAAAAACCCCCTCATTTTTACCAGTGTTAAGCACCCACAGATCCTAATACTTTTCATAAATCCTGTATTTCCTGTGACCTTACAAATCCACCCTCTCATTTCCACCTTGGGGTACATGGGCCAACAGGCAAAAGAATGGTACTGAATTTATGGTTATGCTGAAGCTCCCATCCAAGTTTGCCTTTCAATTACTCGGGTCTTAAAAATCTGTGTGAAGAGTCAAACACACCCACCATCAGGTTGTAAGAACTATCGGATCCTCCCTTTACAACCTGAATTTTGGGTTGGATTCTTCAAAACCACTCCTTTGAAAAGATCTGGGTTTTTTTCTAGATGTTGTTACAAGGAACTCATCTTACAGGGGATGAAATCTCTTACGGCAGAAGAGTAATTTTAGGTCAGGAGGCTATCTATCTGCTGAATTTACAGTCTGAAGGACGGTTTAATTTCAAGGATTTCTTATACACCACTGCCAATTTTCTAAAGCTCACTTCTACACATTTCAGCAGCCCGAAGCAATCACACTTCTTACAGCAACCCTAAAACAAGAAGAGACCGAACGCTGCCAGCGCTGGCAGATGATACACGGCGGGGATGAGGTTGGCAAAAGCCTTCATTTTGATTTTCGTTACCTTAAAAATATGTGCTTTGAGAATGTGATGTCCCAGTTCAATAGTTTGCTGTCGATTTAGTTTTCCTTCTTGACGGGAAAACCAGAAGGCAAGTAATGTGTGGCCACTCCTAAAACCAGAAGAAAGAATATGTCAGTATTTGCTTCTTACACCAACACAAAGACTTTTGACAACAATTTTGGCTCCTGTTGAGCCTTCAGCCTCGTCCTGCTTTGGGAAACAGAACTGGATTAATTCTCACTTGTAAACCACCAACTAATTACATTCTTTATTATTGGTGATAACTGACAGCTCAAAAAAACCCCACAACTAACATTGGAGAACAGCAAAAATAAACCAATATATTCTCTATGAGCAGATGTGAATTTGGACACCGCTGAGGTACAACATCATGAAAACTGAAGCGCTACTTTTACAGTCATGTTGCAGAGGAGAACTGTACTTTGAAAGAGGGCCCCTTTCCTGAATTCATTAGAAAATAACATATTTAAAATATCCACACTTAGAAAAGAATGTCCTTCAAATGACAATTACATTCTCCATATTGTGACACACTCTGCAGAAGGAAGTAATTTTATTTCCATGTAAAACTCTTCTAAACACATTCCCCAGCTTTTTCAGGAATAAAGATGCTTCTGGCAATGACCTACCAGGTCAACAACGAAAGCAAATTGAGCGAGCTACACGCAGAGCCTTGTTTAGGGCAGAACATAATAAAAGAGACAATAACTCCCTTTGCTAACGGTGATTTTTACGGACATTTTGAAGCCTACAGACTTTCAGCTTCTAACACTGAAAGTTCCAATGTGGCTGAGTCTTCTCAAAGACGCGAGAAGCTGATTCTCTGTACATTCACAAAAAGAAAACGTGAAGCATTCACACCGGTTCGGGATGAGACGGGCAAATACCTGCTCCCGAGGGCATCTGAGGATGCAACAGCAGGAGATGGAGGCGAAGAGGCCACCGAGGCTCCACGCTTGGACCTCAGTGATCTGGGGACTTGCAGTTTTCCTGGTTTTGCCAACAAATTCCTATTCTTCTTTAAGCCCCTGCATACTCCCAAGGGAGTCCTTTTTAACCCACTTCATTTTGGAAACTAAATAAAACCGTGACTACACATAAAAGCAATCAAACCCCTTCCAGCCAAAGAAAACAAAACATTATATCAACTGTGGTTAGAAGGGCTTTTAAGGACACGGAACATTAGCTCATCACTGCTCGGGAAAGCAAAGAAGCACTCAGGATGGCCAAACATCAAGTAAATTTTAGAGAAGACAGAAGTTTTCACAATGGTGGGAATTCACCAGCGCATTCACATCCAGGGAGAGTGATTACCCCCGTCTCAAAATAAACTCTGAATAAAAGTGAAGGACTTGTGCTGCCACGGCCAGGTGTTTGGCAAGGTCTCCCCCAAGCCCTGCCAATGAACCTCCTTTTGGACCGATAATAGACGGATTCATTTGAGCGGAGCCCGATGATGTTCTGCCAGACCTCGTGGCACTGGTAGGATGTGGACAAGTGCCCACCAGCGGAGCGGGATGAAAAACAAAACGCCTTTTTTCCTACAGGCAGGTCTGGATCCCCAGGTCTTGACAGGTGAGAGAGCCCCGCATCCCATTTACATGTAATAAAATAACCCCCTTCACTGGTGAGTAATTCTATTGTGCCTCTCTCCAAAATCCAATTATATTCATAGAGGCACCATCAACTCAAATAATAAACTGCTGTCTGAGATGTTTTTGTTGACTGATGGTACCCTTCTCTCTTTGGGTGACTTGAGCTTAAAAAGAAACTGAAGAAAACCTCATTTTTGCACACTTTGCCTCCTCTCCACACCCTGCCCTGCCACATGGCGAGGTGCCAGCGCTGGGATCCCATAGCTCCACTCTCCCTGTCACTGGAGAAGCTCCTCCAGATGGTGACTCAGCTCATCAAGATGTAGCTCAGATGCCTCAGCTGAGCGCTTAAAATTCAGCAGGATGCCTTGTGCACAGGGCACTGCCACCCATTTCCACATGCCTATGCTGTGAGAATTCTCCATGTAGCACCAACAGAAGGGACAAAATGTAAAAAGCTGGGAAAACAGAAGGGCCTTGGAAATGGTTGTAGCACCTTCAGCTATCTCCATCTTGTTGCATCTTTCCTTCCTTTCGCTCTTCCCGTCTTTGTCCCCCCATCTTTAAAGTGGGAGGAGAACATCAGGACACATCCTTTGAAAGGAGATAGACAAATGCATTTGCTCATTACGCTGATTAACCTCCAGGAATGCCCGTGGAAAGGAGAAACACGCCAGGAGGAATCCAGCGACTACGAAACACAGCTTGAGCGTTGCTGGATACAGCTGCAAGTCAAGGAGCACAGCAATTGCTAGATTTTATCCGTCCCCGTTCAGCCCCATCATGAAAACCTATAATCACTCTAATGCACTCAACGCGTCTCAATAGCTCATCAGCTCCCCAGCGCGGGGCTCGCGGGCTGGAGAAGAGCCAGTGCATTTACCCCCCCTCCAAGGCGGGTGGTGTGAGCTCTTTCCAAGCCATCGGCTCCTTTCCTTCCCTGGGGGGGGGGGTCGTGAGGCTGGGACCACCACCGATGGCTTTCTGCTCAGATCCCAGTGCCGACGCACGAGGGGACCCCACAGGCACCCCTCTCTGCCGCTATTTTTCACATGGCAGAAGAGGAAATAATGCCAGTGGTTTGCTTCTTGGTGGGAAACTCTTTGAAAACATTCGGGAAGGCTACGAACGGAGCTGTAGCTCCATTAATCCAAGCATGAGTTGAAGATCCAGAAACTTCCAACGTGTGTCTTCTTCGTGGCGAGAGACAAAGCGCAGCTCCCGACTGACGCAGGAGCCCAGGTTCCACACTTGGCTCCTAAGTTGCTTTGCAGCTGCAGCTGGTAGGGTATTTACCTAAATTTAATTATATGCCTGACTTTGGCTGTTATGAATAAGGCATGTATGAACCATTCCGGAATAAAGTACAGTATTCATGAGTAATACATTACCTCTGCAATGCTTCCCAGACCTTGGCTTTGGGCTTGTTGATAAATACTTGCAGTCACTTGTTCTGTCAACGTTAATTGCATGCTAAACCAGACTCCAACAGCACAGGCTTTTTTTTTTTTTGGCTTTTTTTTTTTTTTTCTTTTTCTTTTAATACAGCAGAGGATGGCAGTAACGATTTCTACATCAAGGAGCTCAGCGAAATGATTTGCTTTGAATTTCACCACTGCAGAGTTCATCATCAGAGATTTTTTTCTATTTTTAATGTCAGATTTTCTTTTATGTGAAAAATTAATAGCGCTGCCAGCTCAGCTCCGGCAGCCTTTGTCTGCTCTCCCAGGCTCCCGCAGCGGCCAGCAGTGCCTGGGTAGATGTGCCCATATGTGTATATATATATATATTTATATATATGTATATAAAGACATAAAGATCAGTCCTCATCCTTGCAATCCCCTGCATAGCACAATCCGGGGCACGCGTACAGCAGCTGTAGGGAAGGGTAACGCAAGGGAAGGCTATATACGGGTACAAGGGGAGATGCTGGCTTTGGAAGAGCGGTCCCTACACATCTGCCCCCTTATTCACCCCAAACTGATGCCCATGTAGCTCTGGGCACAGAGCAAGGCGACGCAGGGAGCTGGTACCTCAAGCACATCCCTCCTTGTGCCCCCGTCCCTTGTGGAAGGGGACGAGGTGTCACTAATGAAGTCCCAGAGTGACCGGAGAGCTGTGATGGAGCGCGGGGAAACACAAAGAAAAATAATGATCTGGGCTTCATCCGTCCCCCTCTATCCCTCAGGCAAAGTAAAAGAGATTTTAAAGGGTGGAAAATGACTCTAGTCTTAAGGCACTGCACTACTGGAGTAAAAGACAAGCAAAAAAAAAAAAAGTGAGAATCAGTCCCGTTTACTTCTGAATCTACCAAAGTCCAAATTCCCCCGATTCACACCCACATCTCCCTTCTTCCAGCTAATCCCGTGAAACCTTTCCAAAATCCAGAGATTTGACACCGTGCCCAGCGAATATGGTCTTCCAAGAGACGCGCGTTGATATTTTATTCAGCACTGCAGAGCGCGATGTTACAGCCCGGGCAGGGGGAATAACGGCTGCTCTGACAAAGCCCGGAGCCTCCTTCCCTCTCGGAAGGTCGTCTGTCCAGGCTGTGGAGAGGCCAAGCTCTGCTCCTCTCGAAGGACCGTTTCATCACCAACATTGATTTATTGATTTTTGTAACGTACTTTCCCTCTGATGTTATAATTGCGAGTCAACTCGGAAGGAATTAACATTATACAAGAAAATTCAAATAAAACAAGGAACGCTCTTAAGCACGCGACATTCTCTCCTACAGAATTAAACACTGGTTTAATTTGCTAAGCTAACTGGGACAGCCCAGTTCACAGCCAAGAGAAATCTCTCCATCCCTCGGGTCAGATCTGACTGCAGAGAGTCAGGCTATGGAGTATCTGATCAAAAACCAATCAACCACCTTGCTTAGAAGGACGTGGCAGAGATGTGCTACCGATTCTAGGGGCGTTAGGAAGCTGCAGAGACACCTCCCAACCAGCAGGAAAGGAGACCCACGCCAGCACGGCTGCTGATTCCTTTCTTCACCCAACAGCTATCTTGTTCACACTGACTCACTCGTACCACCATCACCACTGTTCGCTACACAGAGGAACTGTGTAGTGAACCATAAACTCAACCATAAACTAGAAATCCATCATTCTGGATAGAAAAATGTGAGTTTCCCATGCTAAAATGGCCTATATGTGATGATCAAAGCTCACTTCTTTTTTTCAATAGAGATGGTGAGGCTCAACCCATACCATCAACTGAGGCAGGAGCCACAGACTCACACACCACGTCCAGCACCCTGCCTTCACTGGAGCAAGTCTCTTGGAAAGGCATCCGCTGTAATTTAATATTTCAGCCATGATGCTACTGCTGCCAAGCAAAAGTGGTCGACTGTTCAGTGGATAAGGAATTGGCTAGATGGTCCATCCAGAGGGTTATACTCAATGGCTTTAAGTCCAGATGGAGAGCAGTGACAAGTGGTGTCCCTCAAGGGTCCGTGCTGGGACCGGTACAGTTTAACATTTTTATCAATGACATAGACCGAGGGATTGAGAGCAACATCAGCAAGTTTGCAGGTGACACCAAGCTGTGTGGTGTTGTCGATACACCTGAGGGAAGGGATGTCATCCAGAGGGACCTGGACAGGCTGGAGAGGTGGGCTCAAGGAAACCTCATGAAGTTCAATGGGAGCAAGTGCAAGGTTCTACACCTGGGCCAGAACAATCCTCGATATTAACACAGACTGGGTGACGAGGTGTTAGAAAGCAGCCCTGAGGAAAGGGACTTGGGGGTGCTGATGGAGGAGAAGCTGGCCATGAGCAGGCA
>JAOQGH010000011.1:2800102-2812056 GCA_025769975.1 Gallinago jamesoni | reverse complement strand
CCCTGGAGGGGTTCAAGGGCAGGTTGGAGGGGGCTTGGAGCAAGCTGGTGTGGTGGGAGGTGTCCCTGCCCAGGGCACGGGATGGCACTGGGTGGTTTTTAAGCTCCCTTCCAACCCAAACCATTCTGTGATTCTATAAAACAACAAATCACAGCACGCCCCCCCGGGCTCTGCCCATGCACCAAGTGCCACACGCACCAGCACCTGGGGCACTCACAACAGCCCAGCAGGAGCTACGATACATAGAGCTGAGAGACCAGCACTCTGGAACCAGGAAAAACACATTAATGGAGGTAATTCCAACAGAAAAGCAATGTGAAATACTAATGGAAGCAGCGGCGCTCAGCTCCCCGCTGCACCACAAGCGCCAGGGCCGTCACCGGCTGCCGACCGCTTGTGAAAACCAGATTATTTCATCTCCGTTCTCACAAGCTGCCAGTGGGCACTGCATTGTTTGTAATTTTTTTTTGCATAAGTAGATAAGAGATTCAAATAAATCATCAACCTGTTATTTCGCCTCACCTTGAATTCAACCTGCACCATGGCTTCCCCGAGTAAAAGCCGTCCCACGTGAATAAAGAGAAAACACTTAAGACCTAGCCCGAGTGCTGGTGAACACTTGAGCATTTCAGCCCACAACAAAGCAGATCGCGTTTTAAGAGCTTTTCAGAATCATATAATACAAAAGAGGAAGAAAGTCAGCTAATCCATGCCCCATAATGACAAAGCAAGCTGCGTACGGAGGAGCTCACGGTGGATAATTTTTACGAAGCTGATGCGTAATAACCCACCCCCCACTTAAAGATGTTTCTGGTATTCCTGATTTTTTATAAATATCATTTTCACCGACTTCTCTTCCTCCAAACTTTCTAAATTAAGTATCTTTTGACTGGGGATTGCTATTTGTCAATCAGATTAAGCATTCCATCAAAACGAAAACAAAAAAACACCTCAGTTTTCCTATCATTTTGCTGGGTAATATATAAAAACATTAATTTTGTGTAAGAAAAGTCTCCACTTGCAGCGTGCCTCCGAGAGAAAAAAGGAAAATGCAAAATATATTGATGCACTGTATTGCATCAAAAGCCAGCTCTGCTAGAAACCATGGCAACTCGTCGTGTCGGATTAGAGATGCACACTTCTGTCGGGATTGTGCGCACGCTGATCCTCCCAGGGGGCCTGTGCTTGGGCTTTCAGGGACAGGTTGAGTTTGTGGATGTAGAAGAGGAGGGAAAAGATGAGGAAATGCCCTCAGCCTCAACAATGGAGCCACCAGTACTTCTCCCTGATTATTTTTTTGGTGATATCCCTGATTATTAGATATCTTCTAATGATTTCAATGAGCAGGAGCTGCCCAGGGCAGTGGTGGAGTCACCATCCCTGGAGGGATTTAAAAGCTGGGCAGACGTGGTGCTGAGGGACATGGGTCAGTGGTGGTTTGGGCAGCGTTGGGTTGATGGTTGGACTCCATGATCTGAAAGGTCCCTTCCAACCCAGATGATTCTGTGATTCTGTAACTTCTTGGTGCACTGAAGAGAACACCTCTTGCAGAGTATCAATGCCTCGCGCAGTATTTCCAAGCTTGGCTTTCAGAGCCACATCCTCTCCGTGGGGCCATCGCTGAATAAGACACCAACACCCCGATCTTGAGAGATGCCAAACACCTGCCAGGTCTCTCTCCATACCTGAGCACTCAGCTTTTCTGGAAACCCAGACACAGATGTTTGGGATTTCAGACTAACGCTGCAACTGCAGCATTCAGGAGAACAGCTCTGCATCTCCTCGTGGTGAAAGCATCCCGTGTGGAGCAGGATACTCCCCCAAAGTTCTCTACCAGGAGACTCTTCTCCATCATCACGCCAGTGACTGCTGTCCTCACTGCTCTTGCTCTTCTTGTGGAAGGAGAAAAGCTTCTGTCCCCATCATATGGTAAACCACAAAGTGAGTGCAGTTAACCAAACATCTATGGAGCAGCAAGGAACCAGAAGCAGAACAGAGTCTTCATCATGTCAAGGATTGGTTTAATTTCTGCAGACAAAAATCACTCTTCATTATTCTTACTTGTAGACTGGCCTTAATAAAGCCCAGCTCAGCAGAGCTTCTGCTCTGCCTACCTGACATGGCAGCCCTGTTTCGGAGAAACCCCTCAGGCTGCATTTCCAGAGTTCAGCAAACAGGAGCAATCCTCCATCTCTGCAGCTTCCCATCTTCTCCAAGGTCCAGCATGGAGCAGGTCACCTCCTCGGAGCAGTGTGTCCATGCCTGAGGGAGCCATCCTGGACTGGCCTCCAGGCAGTGGAGGGGATGGGGTATGGGACATAGCTCATCCAAGTCAGTGGCTAAAACAGGCCAGATGATGCTTCAAGAATTCCAGGAGATCAAAGTGTCTGCCTGAGGAACAGATGCGTGGACTGCAAGCATCTAAAATGAGGTGAGATGAACCCAACCTAGAGGTGAAGCACTCAAGGTGAAGTTCTAAATGCTTCATTTTGCCAAGATCCCATGGATGCTGGGAAGCTCCCTGAGCAGAGCAGACAAAAAGCCTGTTTCTACCCTCCTCCAGACTGAGTGGTGACAACAGGGGACATACCACCAGCACGCTCAACGCTGGGTGGTCCAGTGCTACCCTGAGAAGCAAAAGCCCAAATTGAGTCAATCATATACATGCAACAGTGTAGAGAGTATCTTTTTCCTTTCTCAGCTTTCCTGTATGAGAAGAGGAAATCTGTGAATCTACCTCAAACCCCTGTGTGTTGGTCAGAAGAGCAGCCTGGACAGACTCATCTCATCCGGTTGGATTTGTCAATACTAGAGACATCTCCTGGTGGGCCTGTCAGCCCGAGCTCCCATCAGACATCACCAGCAGGAGATGCTTCCCGGGCATTCTTCATCTGACCTATTTTAGCCTTTTAGCTCATGATGAAATGAATCACTCCTATTTCTCTCCTCTGACTATAAAGCAAGTCTAGACGAGTAACTCTGATGTTGATACTTAAATCTGGACAGAGTAATTTAACTTCTGGGGTCTTTATCTGTTACAGCTCTTTTACTGCCTCGCCAGGGCAAATCACTTCACTTCTGTCTCTCTCACAGTCCCTTCATCAGCAGCACAGGGATAAAACATTTTATTAGCGCTGTAAAAGCACGGAAGGTAATCACATGGAAGTTTCTGATTAAGTCTAGGCAGAAAACAGCACAGCATCATTGCAGAAATTAGGTTGAGAAATACAAGTGTAAGAGTGAACGGACAGTAATAAGCCCTTTCTCCGTGCACCAGTCACAAAGGATTGGGTCTTTCCCTAAAATATTTTATGTTATTTATCAACTAAGACACTTGGTTAATAGTGCTACATGGCCAGGCTGGGGAAGTCATTACTGCAATGCTGGTTAAACGCTCTGACAAAGGCTTTTTTGGTGCCTTGTTATTAAATGACGTTGGATGCTGAGGGGTTCCCCGGTGGCAGAGCCGGCAGCGATGGCGTTCCAAGGGAAATCAGCCTTTGCTCTGGACACCGAACGCATGGCGAGTGTTCAAAGAAGAGGGTCAGCATCCCAAAAGGCTAACACAAAAACCTGAAAGATGGAGATCTGCTGTTTATCTTAAAAGCGTAGAAAAATGGGATAATTTCTGGACATCGTGTTCTTCCTCTCCCCTCTCCTCCCTGCTTCTGAGAATGTGGGAACTCATCAAGGAAATGAAGGAGATTACCCCAGCTGCAGTGCCATCGAGACGAGGCCCATTATCCCAATTTCCTTCACAACGTCCTCACACCTGGACACTCTGTCAGGGTAAGTCAATTAAAAGCAGCTTCACAAAACCACATTTCACTTCAAAGCTCTTCTCCTGGGGAATAAATGAGCCTCAGCAACCTGATTCTTTACGTATCGACACGGCAAGGCCAACAAGCTTCACACTAATGGCACATTTCTGTGACATCGGATGCTGAACCCTGGGAGAGGTCCATCCAGTTGCCATCTTTTCCCAAATCCCAAGCCAGCAGAGAGAACTCAAATTTGCTGTCAACAAACCAGACACAGGCAAATTTTCACAGCTCCGGCAGTGGCAAGCCATGCTTCTTTTAGAAGAAATAAAATGAAAAATCATTACTTATCTTAATCGTTGCTAAGGGTTTACCAAGCTCTGAGCTCAACATCTCAATATTAGCTCTTCCCCGAGAGCTGGACAGGAGGATTTGAGGAGCGCAACAGCTGAATCTCAGGGGGTCCTCTCTATTAATCACTGAAATGTATCCTGTTTCATTATCTACCATCAGAGCATAATGCAATTAGTGCACATTATACAGTAGAGATATTTATTAGCCCTCCAGTACCTATGGACTCGCACTCGAGGAGGTAGGATCCTATTGTATGTGTTGTAATTTCTTTTTTGCCAGTGGCAAGGAGCCCGGTCGGGTCAGGGCTCTGCAGGGACTCCCTCCTCACAAAGACCACGAGTGTTCCCTGTAGACTCTGAAGTCACCATTAATTTATCACATGCAACGGCACATATGGGATGAAAAGCGACGCCTGAAAGCCTCCTGAATGGTCCTGAGGGCAGTGCGACACGCTCGTGATGCTCCTGGAAGGTGGCACCAGAGCTGAACACTGGGCAGAGGTCCCTCACGTCGCTGGTGACTCCTCGAGTCAACAGGGGCTGGTTTGTGCCTTCGTGCTAAAAATCACACGCCGGGTTTCAGTGTGAAACCACCTAAAGCGCAGCGTGTTTTGAGTTTCATTCTGAATTTGGTGTTGTGGGAACGCCAAGGAGTATTTCTGGACCCTGAGAAGCAAAGCTCCCAGTTCCCCAGCCACACACACTGCTAGCCCCCCCAGCACCCAACACACACCGAGGGGTCTCACCCACCGGGCAACCACCCTGCACCTGAAGTTTATTGTCCTGGAAAATAAAAGCAGCATTTTTCCGAGTTGTTCTTGCTATGGTTCATTATGGCCAGCGCTGTGTGACTGGTGACAGTGGCTGCTGTCCCCTGCCCAGCTGACGACCAGCTCTCTTATGGCCAGACCAGCCAAAACCACAGGGACCAGACGAAACCAGTAGCGCTGGGGGGGAAACAACTGGGAGGGAGAAAGCTCTCAGCTCCACGGGAGTAAGCGCCGCACAGGCACTGCAGACAGGGTGGGAAAGCATTTCGCAGTGACAAGCACTTAATGACTCCGAGGAAGGGCATTAAATAACTAACATTGATTGATATAAAGACACCTGCTGCTGTGAGACGCTTTACAAAGGCTTCGCTCGATTGGACTATTGTGCAGAACCTACCAAAACAGAGAAGATGCCCGTTGGGAGGAGCTAGATAATATTTTTCTCCTGCAGCCTGTTTACCACAAAATTTAAAGTGGTAAATTACTCTGACACCACTAACAGCTCCAGCTGCTTTAATCAGCCAGGTGGCTTTTCAGTTCCAGCAGATACCATCGTATTTTCTTTAGACTGACCACAGAGTCTGGGAGATGCACCGACACGGCCGTGAGTCCAAGTGTTTCCCTGATTTTTATAATCATATTTTAAGAAATGGGCAGACAAAATGGAGCAAAAAGCTTATGGGGATAAAGTACTAGAATTACAGTCAGAGCGCCTGTTTCCACTCTTCAGCAGAAACAAAGATAACGTTGTTAACAGTGATCTCTGGTTTTAGAGAATATAAATCTACCCGTGATTAAATTCTGTTCCCTGTGAGCTAAGCCAGGAACTCGCCTGCTACCAGATCAGAGATTACGGAGGCATTTACAGCCCAAAATCACCACAGCCTGATTCTGTTCCTTATTTTGCTTTCAAAAAAACATTTAGTAGGACTACGAGGAACACATCATCAAAAGGAAGCCAACTGCAAGAGACGCATCCACACTACTCATCTTTCACCTCATCCTCCGCTTCACGTGGTTTCGATACCTTTGGAGAAAGGGAGGAAGATTCCCCTTTTCCAGATGGAGCTGGCAGGAGCGATTGGCCAAAACACACACACCCCTGGTGATGGCTGTACCGGAGCTGGTCAGCTCGGGGGCTTCTGAGGAACAGCTCATCTCATTCTGGGTTTGCCAGGTCATTTTGTGCCCAGGGGGAGCTTATTTCTTTCCACAAACAACATAAAGGTAACCACAATCCACTGTGACCTCGTAATGAAATGACTCAGGTTAACAGTATGAGATGAACACATTTGTAAGCTCTGATTTCTCAGAGCGTTTGCTTACCTAGGATCACAAAGAAACTTGGTCTTTTCACCTTCTTCTCTCCAAATGAGCCATTCTCGGAAAGAGGGATGAACAAACATTCGCGTCATATCTCTACGTTTGATAAGAAACATAGAAAGGTTCTCCATCCTCTGCTGAAAGTCATCCCACTCCAAAGTGCCCTCAATGTTACCTGCGTTAATGGCCTGAAAAATATGTTCATCTGTTAATGGGTGCAGAGATGCCACGGCCACATTCAAGAGAGGCATAACCCGCTCAAAGGAAGACTGCGTTGGGAACTTCATATTGCACTGCAACAGGTAAACTTCTGACAGAGACACGGGGACGACTTTGTAGCTGGAGCTTTTTAGTACTAGGTATCCTTTCTCTATGAGATCAAAAGTGAGTTTTAGATACAGATAGGAGCCTTGGCTCAAGGTCTTGAGGTGAGAACTGAGTTTGCCGAACGTAGTGTTGTCCATTTTGCCGTTGAGCGAGATGTTGTTCTGGATCTCCGAGCTGCTGTGGATCCGATGGAGGATATACGCCTGCAGGTCCTGGTCTATGGCTTCGTTCTCTTCCAGTCTGTCCAAAAATATTCTGTGGAAGGGCAACAGCTTAATTATTTCCTACAAAGAAAAGGAGAAAAAAAAAGGATACTCATGCTGGCAGTGTTTATTATTCATTAAGTAAACTTAATTCACATTACAATAGCACCTTTGAGACTCCTTTAAGGCCTCTTCCATCAGGGCAAGCACAGGAGACGGCAGTTTGTGCCCTCAGGACCTCACAATCTCATCTATAATCAAGTAGATTGTGTGTGAAACATGACTGAAATAAAAATGAAGGACACGGTTCCTAACACCGCATCCATGGAAAGGGCTGGGAAATTCATATAGCGCAGTGCCTTCCTTATTCCCACCCCATCCCCACCACCTATCGACAGGCCATCCCTTCTGCTGTCCTACCAGAGAATGGGCAACCAGATGACAGATCTGAGGCCAGCAGAAATTTTGCTGAAGCTGAGCTAAGTGCACAGAAATGCCTGGAAACATCAGGACAGATAACGGAGAGTTTTTTCCAGTGCAAAACAAATGCATTTATCTGCTGCAGGATAGTGTGGCCAGGGATTCTCTATCTGCTGAGCTCACTGATGCTGCTTATCCAACATCAACTGGAGATTATCAAAGGCCTTTTCAAAGGAATTCTCATGTCATGGGCTCTCAGGCGCTGTGAAACAGGGAGAAATGACGCAACGGAGCTGGACAAGGCATGAGAAGCCATTGATTCTCCAACAAATCAAAGAGGGTGAGCACAGTGCAAAAGCAAAGCTTGCAGTGAAGACCGCAGGGCTGCGAAAGCCCTAACGAAACGCGGAATTCAAGTCCGAGGGATGCAATTTCCCTACAGTTACAGAAAGATCTCCTCCAAATGATGTTTAATCTACTCCGTTACTGAGCGAAAAAGCCCAAGAACAGCAGATAGTCCGTGCTCTCCTGGCGTCTTGGGGAGCAGCTGCCATTCCCAGCTATTGGGCATCAGCTGGGCTGCCGTGATGGAGCTGGAACCGGTGCTCAGCTCCCTGCCAGGAGGACCAAGGTAACTCAACCTGTGGATCCCAGTAAATATTAGCAAATCTCAATAAAGCTGCTTAATGGAGCTTGGTAAAAACGAACAGCGCAGCACTGTGATAATGAAAAAATGGCTAATAATGACAAAATGAGAAACGCAGAGCTGCAGACAAGCCTTTGTGGCCGGAGCAGCTGGTCCAGCTGAAGCGTGGCTCTGAGCTGGCTCCCAAATGCCTCTTGTCCCTCTGACGTGGGGCTCCTCTGGGTTCCTTGGCTCAGTATGAACATCCCCACAAGTGACACTGCAAATCAACCAGCTCTACTGTCAAAGAGCCAAAAGAGCAGATCTGCACTAACTGGGTCGCTGTGTTTGCTTCCCAGCTTGCCCCATTCATATGAGCTGACACACTAAGGTCAGCTTAATCCTGATGCCAAGAGAGTGGTGACGAGTAGTTAAGGACAGGCTGAAGGCAAAAACCAGCAAACTGCAATAAAAATACTTAAAAATAACCCAAACCACGTTCAGCTTAGAGCTTCAGCCCCTGCTCAAGATATTCTTCATTGAGGTGAATAATGTCCTGGCCTGACATCAACTCCTCCAGACTGAAACAATCACACCCTCACACCCAGGTCTTGCAGAAGGGTGTGAAGATGTACATTCCTTTGCCCCTCCAGATGGAAGCGATGATGTTCTGCAGAAGCACAGGCTGGTAGACACCAGGTCCTACCCTCCGACACTCTTGGTGATTAAGTAGCCCATTGGCATGTGAGTTGTCTCCCTCAAACGAACTAAATTATTTGCTGATGAACATTTATTGACGTGAGCAAGTGATGCTGGATCAGATTCCTGCAGTGCTGCAGGGTGAGCTGGGGGACACGAACGTAAATCCAAGTATAAAGAAGCCAAAAGGATAACCTGAAATAAAGGGTCCTAAGCAAATGCAGATCCCCACTAAGATCCCACCAAAGCCCACCATGACAATGACGCAGTTCTTGGTCCCACCATACCTGTAGACTTGTCCTGACTGTCACGACCAGCTTCAGCCAGGAAGGGAATTTTCCAATCATTTTGCTCAGGAATGATACTATAGTGTCTCCATAATCGGGCTTGTGAAATTCAGCCTCGTTTAAACCATCAATTAATATAATGAAATCTTCATCGGGAATCTTCCTCTCTAAGAGAAAGAAAAAAAGAAAAAGCAATTTCTATAAAATGCATATTTTAATTACGACACACTCAACTCTGATATCCCACGGATAAAACAGCTAGTCTTCTTTTCAAAAATTACCTCTTCCACTGTTATTTGATGTGAATCAGTATCTTTCTAGTAAGTTTTAATACACACATTATTAGTGGTTCTTTATAGTTTTGGTGTTAAACTCTCACGGTGACGTCAGCCTGTCTTAATTTTTGCAGCTCCTAAATGAAGCTTCACCAAGAAATTTGCCTCCCCAGCACCTCTTCGGCACTGGCTTCTGCTCAACTGAGGTCTGGGCAAGTGTTCTGAGACAGTGGGGAACCTGATTCCCAGGGAGAAATGATTTGAGGAGAGTGACTCAGCAGCCGGGAGCTGGTCATTCGACATCCTGGGGGGTCCAACATCTGCTCAGCAGAAACGGCTCAAACCCACTCTGAGCTCCCAGTAAAGCAGTTTGATTACCAGTCCGTAGCCAAACCTCTTTTATGAACGAGTCAGGAAGGAATAAAAAAGATCCTACAAAAAGCAAATCAGGGACTTTTTAAACAGGGTATCTTTGCTGCTGATGAACACAGTGACCAAGCTGATGGAGACGATGAAGTCAGTGTTTTTATGTCAGATCCCAAGAGCTGAGTAGAGCTTTATAACTGATGATGTAGATTCTTTTAGACTTGCACCTTAAGCTCAAGCGGTATCTTCTCAAAGTAATCTTGCCGAATAAACTCAAAAACTGGTGGGAAACTAGAGTCTGTTGTTGGCATATGCAAATAATATGTACTACAGAGTCTGGTCTCTAAAGTTTGCATTTCTGTAAAGCACTACAAATAAATCCTGCTATCAAAAAGCTTAGTATTCCCAACAGCAGGTTAGATTTTCCCTTTGACTTTAAATAGCATCAGGAAATTTTCTATAAAAACCCAGCACAAAATGTTCATGGATGACACGAGCAGCCTCTGTGGTGTTCTGGGGAGAGCAGGAACGCGTAAACACCTTGTGTTCCGTACTGCTGAGCATCGAAATCCCACCTTGCCCTTGCCTTGTCTTAGCAAGTCGCATTTATTTCCTAACATACTATTAATATCCATATGAAGAACACATATTTTGCAGTAAATTACCATAGCTCCCTTTTCAGTTAACTCCTCAGTAAGCTGATTTGGTACACTAGAAAATACACTTTATGACTCTCTGAAACCTTAGAGTTAATATAGTGCCTGAGTTTTAAACCCACATCTCATGTTTCTCATAAAGAGGAGAAGGCAGGGAGTAGAGGAAGAATCAGAACTTTGTTCTCCCATATATTATTTAGATTCCTTGAGATTAAAAAAAAATATATATATTTGAGAAACATGAATCTAACTTTCTCAGTGACGTTCACCATTAATGGTTGTGCAATAATTTTGTCCCAGTAGCATTAAAGCTTCAACAGCACCTTGTAAAAAACCTGCTGATATATTTCCAGAGTCTTAAATGTTATATATTTTAAAACCAATTTCCAGACACTGTTCGTTTTGTTACAAAACTCTTGGTGCAAATTAGATTGCCAGGACTCTCCATCAGCAAGGATGGGAGTCCCGATCACTGGCTCCACTGGAGCTGTGTTGAGTGCAGAACCCAAGAGGAGAAAAAAACCAAGCTTTTATATAAAATTTTTCCACCCTTCAGAACTTAGGACCAGATGGGGGTCAACCTGCTTGGTGATAAAAATAAGTATCCTCCGAAATGCTTTGAACTCAATGGCTGGAATACCTCCCAAGGAGTTACTGTAATAACCAGGAATTATTTTCCTTTAGAGCAGAGGTTCCTAAATATATCTTTTTTTTTTCTTTTTTTGCCAGGAGTGTTGGTAGAAGAGTAGCCACTCTACTCCTACAGTGACATTTCTCCATGCCAGGAAAATCGACCGCTGTCGAGCCCTGCCTGGTGGAACCGTGTGGCCTGGCCCCAGATGCTGCAGCTCCGAGTTTGGACACTGAGTGTTGAGGAACCTGATTTGATCAACGGGGCTTTGAGTCCAGGAGAAGCTGCATCTATTTCCCGTTGGCTCCTACACTGGCATCTGTGGGGCGGTAACAGAAAACGAGCAGCACAATTTTTGCAGCGCGCCGTTCTCTAACGAACCTCATTTTGCAGGACATCGGTCCTGAACCCTGCAACGCTCTGCCAGTTTTCATGGCAACGAGCAAAGATCTTAAATTTAGCGACTGTCACAAGGAATTAGTTACATCTTGCAGAGGAAAGAAAGAAAGGGAGAAGGTTAAAAATCAATGCTGCATTAGAAAAAGCTCTGAAATCCATAGTCAGGATGAGGTTGTTGCTGGTTCCCCTAGAAGCTTTACACAGGTATCTAGAGACTTTTTTGGTATCAGCTCTTTTGGTCAAAGCTTCAAATTCTCAAAAGCCCACTAAGTAACAGCAGGGAAAGGGAAAACCATTCACTCCCTACACAAATAAATCAGGACACACTGTCATAAGCAGAGCTGTGCATGGAAACTGTTGCTTGTTGTCACCTCCAGAGCTGTAAGGCCAGGTCCGGGATGGGGAAGCAAGAAAAGAGAAAACCAAACTCATACTGTCGTTGGCGTTTCTGACACTACAGCCCTGACACGCAGGTCAGGAGAGGGATAGTAAACTCCTCTCTTCCAAACACGCACCAAGGCATACTCTCAGCTTCTCCAGATCCCATGCCTTTCCACTTCTTGGTCCACATCCAGCTGAACACGAGCCATTAGTGTGCCCAGGTGGACACGCAGACCACCAGCATCCTGGCCTGAGTCGGTGTGGTCAGCAAGACTGGGGCAGTGTACTGTACATCCCCCTGTACTGGGCACTGGTGAGGCCCCACCTCAAGTGCTGTGTCCAGTTTTGGGCTCCTCACAACAGGAAAGACCTTGAGGTTCTGGAGTGGGCCCAGAGAAGGACAACGGAGCTGGTGAGGGGTCTGGAGCACAAGTCTTGTGAGGAGAGGCTGAGGGAGCTGGGGGTGTTCAGCCTGGAG
>JAOQGH010000011.1:2787356-2799724 GCA_025769975.1 Gallinago jamesoni | reverse complement strand
GGGCAGTGGTGGAGTCACCATCCCTGGAGGGATTTAAAAGCCGGGCAGACGTGGTGCTGAGGGACATGGGTCAGTGGTGGCTTGGGCTGTGTTGGGTTGATGGTTGGACTTGATGATCCGAAAGGTCCCTTTCAACCCAGTTGATTGTACGATTCTGTGATTCCCTGCAACTCTCGGGATGTGACGCAGAAGGATTCATCCATGGCTTGGTTTAAACACCTAGATGCAACGAACCTCTTAAACCAGCAAGCAGCATCTTAAAAATCCCAATAAAAAAAAGGCCTGGGGCAGCTCAGGGGAAGAGGAGGGGGTAGCATACCTTTGTGCAGATTCTCCAGGGGCTCCAGGACGCCCCTGCGGAAGGAGGCCATGGGGTCCTGCACGCAGGAGCGCAGGCTGAGCATGCTCTGCAGGTGGGGCTCCCGCAGGAGCTGCTCCCTGTAGGCGACGAACTGGGGCGAGCGGCAGAGCAGGGCAGCCACGTTGTGCACAAACTCCGGGACCAGGCAGGTGTAGGCATTGTCAGCCTGGCAGTAATGATAAGCCACGACCTGGCAAAGAGAAAAAGAATGAAAATAAATAAATAAATAAATAAATAAATAGAAATAATGCGTCCTCATGCGTCTTCCTCGGAGGCGAGTCGGGCAAGTTGTTAAAAGCAGCAGTTTTTGTTTGGTGAGTCTGATGTGCTCTGGCAGGCCAAGTCTTTCCAAATCCCGAGTGTTAACCACCCATGACAAGAATCCAGACAAATCAGTTGGGAAAAACAGGGCACTGATCCTGAAAAATGACCGGACCTGCTACTTGAGGAATAAATGAAATTAAGCTGTCGCTGCTCACGGAGACGGACGCTGACAGTAACTGACGGACCTGAAGCCCCGTGCTGAGCCACAGGATTGTGCTCCGAGCTCCCTTCAAGGACTCGGCGTCAGTAATAACTTGTGATTGTTTTCTACAACTTATTTTTTATTTGTTGTTTTCAGATGCCAGGCTCTGTAGAAGCCAGCAGAGCGTACCAGCCGAGCACCTTACAGCGAGGCAGCACCTGCAGACACCAAACTCCCGCAAACAGGGGGAACGTCAGGCTCCTGTACATTACTCATCCACCACCATCCTGCTCTTCATTCAGAAAAACAATTCAATTAAAATAGAAAAAAAAAGGAAACCTTCCTCTTTTCCCAGATCACCTGATTTTCCCAGCTCTTCAAACTCTGCTAGAACCCGCTAAATTCTGCCCACTTATTAAAATAAGCAGAAAACCAGTGATATCTTCTCAGGACAAGCCGCCAGATTTTCCTGTTTTCTTTGCAATATGAAAAAAAAGGTCCACAAAAACCTCATTTTGCTTGTAAAGCCCTGGCCAGGCTGCTCCAGTTCCTCCCGCTCCCATGCTGGCACCAGCCTCCTCGCAGCATCACCGGCCATTTGGTCAGGTGATGCCTCTGCCAGGTCAAAAAAAGCTTCCCTCCAGCTCCCACTCACCAGGTTTCTTTTCCTATGTCACTGACAGTATCCAAAAATATCCCTGCAAGGCAGGTGGGATGAGTTTTGTACCAAACCCACCACTGCCCTGGAGCGTGGTAACACAGAATACAAATATTGCTAAATAAAGCCCATTTCTGAACTTGGGAAGCACAATGTAACTGAGGACACTGTGCACAGGAGATTGCTGTGGCCTCTCTGGAGGCCAGCTGAGCTCAGAGGGAAGGTGGCCTGTGGCTACTGGCTGTGATTAAGGCTTTCTGGTGGCTCGCAGGAGGCTGCGGGGCGGCGTGTCCAGGCTCTGAGCTCTGCCCTGGGCAGGATGGTACCCAGGGATGAAAACATCAGGCTGTGGGGTCCCCACGTGCTGCTGGCTCAGCACCAGCTCTTCATTTTCAATAGAAATATATGAAATAACCGACGGGGTATAACGCAACGATTCCTTTCGCAGTCAGAATGAGGTGTGACGCACGCCGTGACGACAAAGCAAGGCTGTTATTTCAAGCACCAAGCCCTAATACCTGTGTTTAAGCTTTAATGGGTACCTCCAAATTCCTAACAGAATTTTTTCTACCAGCCAGTCAAAACATAAAGTATTCCCTTAGAGAACAGCACCGGGTAAAGCAATAATAAAGGCAGTGATTTCTTTTCAACAATCCTATTTATTTGGGATTCCACCGTATAAAGTTCTTAAGCTTGATCCCTTGATATCAGGCTCCCCAGCAACAGGAACCAAATCGCTGTACGTAGAACTCTTGTTTCCTACACAATACGTGTGTAGACACAAAAATAAAGTCTCCTTTGTATAAGAGACCAATTAGCCAATTAACTTCTTCCAGGAATCTAAAGAGCCACACCATGGAAAAGGGGACACCCCTAGTACCCATGAAGGGAATGGCTGCTCTTGGGTATTGGGCCACACATACAGTTACAACTCAATTAATGGAAGATATTGGGCCATACATAGTTACAACTCCATTAACTTAAGCCCCTTCATGGACATTCTTGATCCTTGTGCTGGATTTACTGGTATATCGACAAAGCCTCAAACAGTAGGATAAATGCAATGCTTCATAGGTGGATCTGGAGCAAAACCAGTAAGCAATGAAAGCGTTGGAAAAGCAATCAAAGGAAAGGCATTACGATGTTCTCAGAAATGCAACTGCTCCAAAATTTCATTTTGATGATATTTATTCTCCGTGACATTTTCTCTCTCTTTAAATCAAAGAAAGACTGCCAAAAGCCAGTGCTGCAAGCGGAGCCTGGTGCTAGAAATCAGGCTCCTTGCTCACACAACCAGAGCTGGGTGGGAAACAGATTTCTCACCCTGTAAAACTTTTCAAGGTTTCAAAGAATTTCCCTGTTCCACCCTTGGGAATGAGACCAAGGCTAATGTGAAAAGTGAATGGAAGAGACTTCAAGACAAGCAGCGGGTTGGTGCTGATGGGGCTCACCCCCAAACAGGTCCAAACCCAGTCCTTTCTCCCTCGTATTAGTAAAAGCATTTAATACCTGGCCACTAACGCTCTGGGGAAGGTTTCTTTCCAATTATTTAACTTTATTAATTGCTCAAGGATGCAGAAAGAGGGATGGATCAGCATCTCCGCTGCTTAGGATTCTCTTCTAAGGTATGGGAGATCACGTCCAGACCTTGCTCTGCATCTGACATGACCGCTCCGTTACTTGTAATTCTGGGGTGTTTATTAGTCTCTCCTCTTGCTCAACTGGAGAAGCCAAGAAATACATCCAAGACAATAAATAAATAAAGGGAAGAACTTGTATAGGATGGAAACGAACCTTTCAGAAAAAGGCGTGCTCTCAATAAAAGCTTCACTTTCCATAAATCGAACTACTTTTCTTTAAAGAATTGCTTGAAAAAGTTACGACCAGCTCTCACCATAAACAAACTCCTTGAATTAAACATTTAATTTTATGTCAAAACTGTGTTACAATGAATGAAATCACCAGGGAACACCATGCTCTTCCGAAGGCATGGGCCTGCCTGGACGCTGTCACCAGCCAACATTTATTTTTGCCTGATACAATTTAGGGCATAATTTTTCTAATCATAGTTTCAATTTTTTCAACTTCGTCATCACATCACACTAAATGCTATAAACACTGAATTGGACTTCCAAAACTTTTAAACCTTTATTTCAGCTATCAGCTTTGTTAAATGATGTTTATGAAGTTGGGAGCTGAAAAATTCCTTGCTCTAAAGTTTGATAAAGATTAAATCATTGGACTGCAAACATAAGTAACACACCGCCCATAAGCAACCCTAATTCAAGAGATGTGGATTGCAACAAAAGGATGGGAAAAGTGACACCTAGATCAAGAGAACTGTTCAAAATACCTGTTTATATCATTTTTTGTAAGGGCTGAGGATGCAGTTTTGACAAGTTGAGTGACTCCATGCTGCAAAACCAAGGCATTGTGTTGTTTATATTAAATATCAAATGCCAGAAGTTACAAACTTGTCTAATTTCCTTTCTTGCTTGAAAAGGAGCTTCAAAATAATTCCCACTTCCATGATACATATTTTACTTCCAGTGATCACCTCCTCTCCTGAGCTGATTTGGAGAGTCTACCTGGCTACACACCAAACAAGTATAATGTGAGATTCTTAGTCGCCAATTTTTTTAAACATTAATTATGGGTTCTAAGGCTTGAGAAACACTAGATGTGGTGAAGGCAGAGCACTGGCTCCAACAGACCGTGGCCAACATTCAACATGACCCCATTCTCTCCTAAGGTAGGGTCAAGGAGCCCCCAAACTCTCATTTGCTCAGAAATGACACAAACTTCATCTTCTTAACTGCTAGAGCAGAATTATGAAAGATGTTTCTCATACTCTCTTTAGGTGTTCAATCTAGTAGGTCTTCTGGAAACTCTTCTCCCAACACTTCCAACACCAGCCAACGCTCTCTCTTCTGCTACAACTGCTTCCCACTTATCCCTTCATCCAGCCTCATGTAACCTTCACCTTCCTACCACCCCTTCTGCTGCCCTTCCCTTGGGTTCCCTCCTTCTCCTGCCTCTTTCTGGGATGCAGGACCTGGCAACAGTGCTCCATCCTGACACACAGACACCGTAAGTCCCTCCTGCAGTTCTCCTCCCCGCGCCAAAATGCTTTGCTAAACCACAGCCATGGGAACCGCGCTCCAGATCTCCAAGGTCAAGCTACCGATTTCACCCGGCTTGGGCCCAGCTGAGCAGAATTCCATGAAATCAGGAAAAAAAAAAGGGGGGGGAGATTTCCTCACATTGGTCAGGACCTCGGAAAAGAGCTTCTGGAAGAGAAAGGCAGAGACATGTGTGTTAAAAGCAAAACGGCGGAAAATCCCAGTGGAAGAGGAGGGGAAGAGCTGGGTGAAGGCAGCAGGAGGAAGAGGCCATAGAGGGTATGGAGAGCAGGAAAAAAACTGAGGCACAAAAGAGATTGTGTACAAAGGGAGAGGAGAGACTGAACTGTGAAGGGAAGAAAAGAAGAGAGAGAGAAGGGGGAGAAAACGACACGTCAGGAGAGGCAGGAGGTAAGAGTAAGATGAGAAAGCTGGAAGGACAGTGTGAACATCAAAGGAGAAAGAGGGGCTGAAGATGGCTCAAGGGAAATAAGTTATTTTTACTTAATAGGACAGGCCAATTTTAAGCAGTTCTCCAGCACTATTTGTGAAATAGAATATCCTCCATTTAAGAAGCATTCCTTTGCTTCTGGTGTGATTTGTCTCACCTTCCTTCTGTAAGCCTGTCGTGGAAGGAGGCCATCCTTGCAAAATCCCCCTAAAATTACCAACCTCACTGATCCCTGAGCTCACAGCATCACCCCAGTTCCTCCTCTGCTCTTGAAGAGCTTCGACCTTGTATTTTAACCATATTTCAGCGCCTAATAAGATGTATCTTTTTTTCAACCCATACGAAACAGCTCCACATAATACCAGTGCGATGCTTTTCCCTGCCAAAATGCCATTTCCCAGGCATAATGCTGCTTGTAATAACGTAAATGGGAATTAGCGCTGCTGTACATCATCCGTTGCACATGACTCTGTACGTACGTGGTGACCCCCTTTCTTGGGAACGTTCATGACTTCTCCATAGCAGAGTACGCCAGCAAATGCCCTCTGAAACTCATTAGTGTCGCAGGGCACCGAGGCTCAGGGGTAACAAATCCCTCTGCCTAAGGTAGTTCTCCCTTTCTTTTCAGACGCCCTGCAGCATCCAAAATGTTAATTTTGTCTTCTGGCTTGGAGGATGGGGAGAGGAGAGGAGCCTCTGATGCCACCAACCGTGCTCAGCATCAGGGTAGCGTGCTAATGCGGTGGACATGCAGCTCCTCCACCAGCTGCTCTACACAGGGTAGGACCCATTAGCGCAGCAGAGCTGGCTTTCAGGTCCATTTGTTTAAGTGCTGCTACCACAAGCAACCACACAGCGTCCAGAAACCCAAAGAATATTGCTGCTCAACGGGTTATTCAAAACCGCGGAGCCAATCCACTAAAAATCCTCTGCGAGTAAAGGATAAAACCTTCAGAGAAAATGGGGGAGGTGATCCTAACCAAAGGGGACACATTTCAGGCTTCTTGCTTTGAGCTGAACTGATGTCACCTTGGGCCATCGTAGCTCTGAACGGTGCTGGTGTTCCTTGCTGAAAGGCAAAGGTCACCTACAACACGTGGTTTTTTGGGTCAATATTTCTCAACAGAGGCCAGGGTTGGTGGGAAAGCTTCTCATTTCATTTCTCTGAGGTGAAGGACCAGCTCTGGACAAGAGAGGTTGAGTCACTATCCCTGGAGCTATTTAAAAGATGTGTAAACGTGGTACTGAGGGACACGGTTTAGTGGTGGACTTGGCAGTGCTGGGTTGATGGTTGGACTCAATGATCTTAAGTGTCTTTTCCGACCTAAACAATTCGAAGATTCTAGAATTCTAAGGTCGTGCTCCAGCTGAGATGCATCAGCACAAGTTACACATTGCCCAGCAATTAATAATTTGGAGACAGAAAGGTGGCACTGCAAGGACAGCCACCTGACCTGGCGATGGCCACTCGTCTCCCCTGGCCAGAGGAAGTAAAGCCGAGAAGTATTTTAAGGGATGAAAGATTAAACAGTAAAAAAAAAGGCACGTGGCACGGGAGAGGTGTGGAGCTCCTTTTTACGGGATCTTAGCTTTAAAAACCTTACTGCTCATATTCACAGCTTTTTTTTTTTTCAGCTTCACCTTAGTCGTTCCGTGTTATCAAGCAATATGTTTACAGGCACCAAACAACAGCAGAGGGGTTTAGCAGCTACATGAAGCTCCGTACGCAGCTAGAGGTGGCTACAGCTCACCAGGAAGGCTGGCAAGCATCTATCGCAGCGAAGGAGCCAAGTCTGGCTTGACTCGTTGGCATTGCAGAAAAACTGGCAGCCTGCTCGCTGTCGGGAGGGCAGACCTGAAAGAAATTCAGGAATCCTGCAAACCTATTTCCATAATACATGCATATAGATTAAAACAAAAGACTAAGCAAGCGGTTTCGCCAGAAATGCTTACGTTTTATTTGCGAGTGTCAAGAGATGGGGTGTTGTGATGTGAGGAGTTTTATTCACGACTTTTGAGCTTGCCAGATCTGGCACAAGGACTGCTCCTGTCCTCCTTCCCTGCTCGTTCTACGGCACAAACTCCTACCGAGATGGGGGATAGAGGAAAAGCTGCGGAGAAGCCTCCCCAGCAAGGACCACTCGGAAGCCCACGGCTGAGAGCTGGGGTGTGACAAATGTCCTCACGCTCCTCACCGCCACCGGTGGGAAGTCCATCAGCAGCCACCCCCCCCTCGGCTCCTCCTCAGAGGTAGGAGAAGCTCATGAGTGAAAGGGTAAAAAAAAGGGGATGGTGCCAGCTCAGTTCCCGGCAAGAGGCTTAATGTTACCTTTAAAATTAGGAAATTGATTCACAGAAATCTCTGCTAAGGAGCTATTAACATTGCCATATACTTAATATTTTCCTTGCAAGGAAATGGAAGGTCAGGCATTTACCTCTTGATGCCTCAAGTTTCCTGGCACGCTTCTTTATCCCTGACTAAATAACAGCCCTCAGCCTTGAACGTGACCCTGCTGCCACAGCGAGACTTTGCACTTTGCCTTTTAAAAATATTCTCCCTCAACATATCCAAAAGGCTCCCTGGGCACAGGACAGGCAGAGCAGGCCGGGATGCTCCAGGAAAGCCACATGAAGGTATGATGGTACTCGCAGTATTTTCTCTGCTGGTCTCTCAAGGCAGAATCACCCTGTTCCCACTTCCAAACTCTGCGTAAGGGGGGCTGTTGGGAAGAGAAATGACAAAACGAATGGAGCCATCTCAGTTCTAAGCTCCTTTTTTTTTCTCATTCTTTCAGTAGAAACTATTGCAAACCCCGGGAAGTGTCCAACCCTACCTGCCACGACGGGAAAAAGACTCCATTTCTGACCAAAGAGCGGACTGGGACATGAGAAACCTCCACAGCTGCCCTCCGGGGTCTGGGAGGAAGGGAATTTTGCCCTCTGGTTTTGATGGGTTTTTTTTTCCCCCTAAGACCTTCTGTGAGGATAACTTCAGATAACTCCTAAACCACTTGGATGCAGTTTTCCTGGCAGAGTTTTTGAGGACAAAACCCACACCTGATATTGGTATTCTAAATTGCCTCGTTTCTAAGCGTTTTTTTCTTCTCCATTAGTTTGCTGATGAACAAGGAACTAGAAATCATGGATGACTTCAGACTGCTCCCTGAGAATACAAGAAAATAATGCTCTTTTCCAGCACGGCAAGACTGAGCAGAGCTCCCGCTAGGCAGTCCTCAGTTACTTATTTCTAAAATTAATGATTTGTTCATCTCTGACAACAAGAGCTAAGAGCAACCCTTGCCCCAATCCTGAATAATCCAGAGGAGGAAAAGCAACTGTTCACCTTTCATTTCTGTCATCATACACACACAGCTTCTGAGTTTTGGGATAAGTGACATTTTCAGAAGGGAGGGAGTGGGTGAGAGGCACGGCGTGCTTCCCACTACCATTCTGGAGCCCGCCCCAACCAGGACTTAAGCCTGTGAACACATTACTAATCCACCTTCACAACGATCTGCATTTCTCTAGCACAATGACCACAGCCCAACTGAGGACAGCCTGCTCTGCTCAGCGCAAGCAGAGGTGGAACATCTGCACACAGCTTTATCTACCTCCTCACACGTGTTTCATGTATCTCCTAAAATATTCTCGACAATCATGGTTGTCCATCACTGTCAACACTTTCTTCCCTACTTCAATTCCGACTCTAGTCTTAATGCAACTATAAAACACGCATGTCCAAGAAATACTTCTCCAACCAGCCTAACCTACGGGTCAGTCTTTCCTTCGCTTCCTTGGGCTCTTTTTTCTTCAGCCAGTCAAACACAACTATTTTAAGTAGGGCATCAGCAATTATTTTTTTTATTCCACAGCTACCGATAAAGGAATATGCTGCTCTTCTCTCCCTTCCTCTGGCAAAAGGACATTCCACTTTTTTTTTTTTTTTCTTCTTTTCTTTAGACTCTGGAGAACCTTTATCTTATCTGCGTGAAGGGTGTTCCTGAACGGTCCCCGAGAATGCCTGTTGGAGAACGCGGCACCAGAAATTCAGATGAAGCAGTTCAATTATTTCAACCAACTATTTTTACTATTGTCAACCAATACACTTGGTGTATTTGCTCTGTTTGAGAATTCAGCATCTTCAAAGCCTCTTCGGAGCACCAAATTCTCATGATCTCTCAAAGGCAAGTCTGATGTGTGCGCTCCAGTTTGTGAACGAGGTGATCGCACACACAAGAGAGCTCAACGCTGTTATTTTAATGGATTTTCAATTCTGTTGCCAGGTCAGTAATCCCTTTTCTCCCAGTGTCACTCAAGAGACTTTGAAAACCACAGCTGGGGTGGAATAGTTGGTGTTTGTTTTATCTGGGAGGACATCATACGGCAGGGCTGTCTCTAAGCAAATCAATTTATCTGCTGTCGACAGCAAGTGTTCACCAGCGGTGACGCCGAGCTGTACTGCTCGGGAGGCTCCTAGGAGTGCACCAGGCACATGACTTCCAGCTATCAATCTGACAAACATCCTAAACCATTTTATTTGCCTTTATTTCCCTTCCTGAGGCTGGATAATCCATCAAACTTACTGTTTGGAGCATGCCGCACAGCAGTTCTGGACAAGGCTCTGATGCAATAAAAAAGAATTGCTGTTTACGATAAAGAATCGTAACAGGAACATGGAGTTAAAAAAAATAACAATCAAACAAACCAAAAAAAACCTCCTATACTTCCACAAAAATTTCCCTTTGTGGTAGGAAATGGAGCTCTGAATCAGGATTTATGTGCTTTATTTCAGTGCATGGCTTCATCCAGGCCCACTCCTCAGCACCACCTGGAAGACAACTGCTTTTCCAAATAACACCAAGTTATGGATTCCTTCCGGCATCGGGTACCAAAGGACCATTATCTGCATGGATCACTTTTCTTTTAATAGGCAGGGAGACGAGATGGTGGTCTCTCCGAGGATCCCAGGAAGGCTAATGGCAAAGCTGGGAACAGACCCAAGGTCTCGGAATGCTGAGTCAAGCCGCTGCTCTGACTCATCCCGGGGACTCTTTGCTCCACACTAGGAAGCTCTGCAGAAGTTCCACGTGCTGCGTCAGCTCCTCGGGGAGAAGAAGCACTTCCAAGTACTCTAAGGTCAACTCATCACCCTTGGCATCGATCTTCTCGTGAAGGCCTGATGTTTGGAAGGCGGTGAGGGCTGTTTCTGCAATCTGCCTACGTTTACAGTAGTCGAGATTTACTGGGAGATTAACAATGGTACTAAAATGGGTAATCCCTGCCGCTAGCACGAGAGGTACTTCATCTTCTAACTCATCTGTTACATTCTGACAGCAAAACACAGCATCAGTTTCCCAAAAAAATTTTGGCTAAGGAATAAGCAGGGTTTAAAAACCTCTTCCCAAAGGAGTCTGCAGCCAAGGTATAACAACCTCTTTTTACTTCATTTTTGGCTATAAATGTTGTTTCCTGCTCTTTTCTCCGGTGTTCGGAGATGTAAAAAAGCATCGGTGCCTGATCTATGCCGTGGATATGACAGAATGTTTGAAAGAGTCATATCCTTTACCTTTTCCAGGAGGAAACCGAAGCTAAAACTGAATCCATTTATCAATTACGTTTCCAGCAGGATTACTTAAGCACTCAGGGGAAGAAAATCGAGATAGATGAGGTATTTTAAGCAGAGATAGCAGACTCTACACTTTCTGGCAGTCTGTAATGCAAAGATTTGCAAGGAATACGATGACTAATGTGTCCTGAACAAAACCAGACCTGGCCGTTGCATTCCCTTCCAGAACTCCGGCTGGAAGAGGGGAACATCAAGTCTTGGTATTTATTCCCAGAGATTATCACTCGCTCTCTGCCTCAGCACCCGGGTGCGGCAGAAAAGCAGACAGGACGAGGCAGAATCTGGCACAAAAGGCCGAGCAAAACACATCCTGGCCATGATTTAGAACAAAGACTTTGCTCGACATTTTCCTGCCCAGAGCGGGAGCAGGGGAGCATTAACTGCTCACATCCTCCCAAAAGGGGTGGGAGAAGCCAACTCATCGGGTTTCAAAGCAACAGAACGGCACCTTCCCACCACCACAAAAAAAATATCTCAGCAACCCAATAAAATTCAAGCTGTAAATCCCATCTCCAGTAAGTGACAGTGTTACATACAACCCACTCCTGCCGTAACAGCGACTGATTTGCGTGTCTCTCCAAAGGCTGTGATCTGGTTTGGGGACTTGTCTAAAAAAAAGCCTTAAATGCACACAGAGCTCACAGTCTGCGCCCTTCCCCGCCCTACGGTACCTGCCCCTTTCACAAGGAAACACTGGTCAAACCCGGGGTGGTTTTGTTTTCCCTGCTGAAGAAAAATGACAATTACTCTCCTAACTACGTCATACCGTAACATTTGTACGGATAAAGCGCGATGGCTGGGAAAGATAAACTCTCAGAGTAGGAGGCGAGTGTCTGTGATGTAATGGGAATTTCGTTTTACAGAAATGACTTTCCTAGGGTAATAAAACTTGTTCCAGAAGTTTTTCTCTAAACTCTCCCAGCAAGCATCTGAGCACATGCATTTTCCAGCCCAGTGAGTGGCGCAAGGCAGGGGACCTTCCAGCGGGTCCCATTTAAAATTGACATTTTCCCAAGGGCCAAACAATTCCCGCCAGGAATGTGTCCGTACCTGGGAAGCGAGTCTCCTCATGGCCTCCTCCTGGCGCCGGCGCATTTCGGGGGTCCCCGGGCAGCTCCCGCTGGCGATGGAGGAGTGAGCAGAGGGCGGCTGGGCCAAGGGCAGCTCTCGGTTGGCATCCACATCTGTCCAAGGAAAGAGGGTGTGAATGGCTACAGGACCCACACAACCCACTTGATTATCAGCGACTGCTGGAGCAGGCCACGCGCGGCACTTCAAAGACTTTCCACGAATGCTCTGCTTCACAGTTCAGGCAAAAAAAAAGAGGCTCAACGTGAGTTGGCAATGTGTGCTTGCGGCCCAGAAAGCCAACCACATCCTGGGCTGCATCAAAAAAAGCGTGGCCAGCAGGTCCAGGGAGCTGATTCTGCCCCTTCGATCTGCTCTGGTGAGACCCCACCTGGAATACTGGATCCAGCTCTGGAGTCCTCAACACAGGAAGGACATGGACATGTTAGAACAGGTCCAGAGAAGGCCACAAAGATGCTGTGAGGACTAATGCACCTCTCCTACAATGGCAGGCTGAGAGAGTTGGGAGGGGGTCAGCATGGAGAAGAGAAGGCTCCAGGGAGACCTCAGAGCCCCTTCCAGTCCCTCAAGGGGCTCCAGGAAAGCTGGGGAGGGA
>JAOQGH010000011.1:2661499-2706425 GCA_025769975.1 Gallinago jamesoni | reverse complement strand
GGATGGGGCAGCCACAGCTTCTCTGGGCAACCTGGGCCAGGCTCTCACCACCCTCACACCAAAGAGTTTCTTCCCCACATCTCAGCTAAATTTTCCCTCCCGAAGAGAAGAGGCCCTTGGGCAGCCCCATCACAAGCCCCAGCCAAGTTCAGACTGTGACTGACATGGACCAGACCTGTGGGCCCCGTGAGATGTGATGAAGGAGCTCTCCAAGATTAATGTTACCAGGCTCTGTGACCTTCAAATACAACATGGCAAATGTCAGGACCCTAAATATCTGGTTTAATAAATACAAAGATACTCAATCAAATATAGAATGCAAATGAAGATTTGCTTTTGCCTTTCTTCTTTTTTCCCTGTTCCGTCAAAGTACCATTTCAAAACAGTTTGGTTTAATTTGTTCTCTCATTGCATTTAGTTGTAGGATGTTTATTCTTTGTTGACAGAAAAAAAAATGCCCCTCTCCACACGCAGCATGAAAATCTCAGACCTCTCAGCTGTAGCTGCACTTCAGCAAACTGGGGGCTCAGAGGGCCATTGTTTAAACCGTTAGAAAAGCTGATGCTGGAATAAGAAAGCAGTTCGTTTAGAAATGTATATACACATTGTCTACTCAGAAAAAAAATCATCACGAGCCAAACCTTGGTAACAAACAACAAGAGGAGGGATGGATCACACTAATGCACATTTTGAGGTGCAAGAACTATTGCTAAAGGTTTCTGTCTCCAGAAGACGGGCAGGTACAGAGATCACAGCTTGGATGTTGAGCCAAAGGCACCTTGATACGACTCCAAATGACAGGCATGGGGTTAAATCAGCAATACATCCTGGAAGGGAATCACACAGCACCAACACCTCCTCAAGGGAAGTCACCACAGAGCAAGGAAAGCGACAGTGAGCACCGAAGTGACGGTCCAGAACCATGGACCGATCTCCATTCCCAACCTTCTGTCTGGTCTGGGCACCGGCCAGGGGTCAGTGATGAGAACCCAGTGCGTGACCCATCACAACACTGTACATGCACTGCCCAAACTTTTCATACATGGCATCACTCCAAACTTAGAGATACCAAGAGTTCTGGTGAGCCTGACCAAAGCTTCCTACACTATTAGCGCAACTGGGTACAGACCTCATCAGGAACTGACTCTTGAAAAAGTAATAGTCAGTCTTCAGGCAAGAACCCAACCCAATAACCCAGTGTGACCATGCAGGACACAAGGAGAAGAGTTTCCAAACCAGCTTGTCTCATTGCTACAGACGCAGTAAAGGATTAGGAAACAACAGCCCAGTTGCAGATAAGGGCTCCCTTCAAAAGAGTGTCCTGTAAGGTCCTTCTGCTCACAAGGAGAAGCACCATCAAGTGCACAGACCATCTTTGAGGGCACCTTCTAGGAGCAGGAGGAGGAAAGATGTAGCAAAGGGAAGAGCAATGGCCTGATTTAACTCCACAGGAGGCTTCCCACACCACCTTCTTTTGCTACAGAAGCCTCTTAGCTATGTCTAAAAATTAAAATTCTCACACACCAGACGTGTAATCGTGACAGATGCTCCATTTTGTGCAGCACTAGTGTGAAATAAGGACAGACTTCTAGCTCAGAGCTTCTGAAAAGCCACGGAGGCTCAGGGCTGTTTTCCTTGCCATTTTACGTTATCTGCACTAAACACAAACCTTTGGGGTTCTCCCTCTGTTTAAGCTTATACACAAATATCTGAAATGAAAAGCTATTATCACCTTTTCCCAGCCCCAGCGCTGCGATGACATGTTTACCCCATCCTCTGCAGGTCTGAGCAGCTACACAGCCTCAGTGCAAAGAAAAATCATAAATATATAAGCTGGGGAAGAACAAATTGTGAAGGTTCTGCAGGGCATCTCACACACAAACACGATGGGAAAGTGGGAAAAATGTGGGATTTTCTGCCTGTCTCTATTACAATTTCTATTCTGTCGATACGGAAGGCAGAACCCATGACAGAAGAGGGTTGGTTTTGTAAGCAGCATTTGGGAAAATCCATGCTAAAACTGGCTAGTGACTTCCAAAAGCCAATAAATACGATATGCCAGGCTTTTCCTTCCCTCCATTTAAAAAAAGTTCCATCCAAACTATCCTGAAATTAAGGCAGAGATGTCAGGAGTTTGACAGGCCTCCACGAAAAGCCCTCACCACAGGATTCAGTTTAATTCAAGAAGAAGTTACAAACAGACATACTATTTAACTGTATAAATTTCAGGAAGGTTTTTGGAGCCTATAAAAAACTAAGCGGGAAATTTACCAATTTCACATAAAGAATTCCATTTGTTTAATAAAGATGGATGTACAATACGTGGGTATGCACAGACACATCCATCCACCTGGTTCATTTCTGCAAGCCCAGTTGGTTCCAGTTTAAGTACACGGCTGTCAAAACAACTCACAGCTCCAAAAATAATGGATGAAGCATCCCCAAAATGAAGAGGAAGAATCAAAAAAACAGGAAAAAAACCCAATATTCAACATCCATCTTTGTAAATGAAGGAGGATCCTCCTCCTCCAGCAGGTTCTGTTGCTGGAGACACTGGGGTTTGCCCACCAGGGTACAAAGTGAAAACACAGGTGCCAAAACCACGCTGAAATTAGGGGGGGAGGGGTGGGGGGTGGGGGTGTATTTTACATCATTTTTTAAAAGGGACAGCTCAATAATTCTGAAATTTTTCTACTTGTGTTAAACCTCCTGCTAGCCACGGATCGCAAGGCATCAGGGAGAATTAAATGGCAAGGCAGTTATGCTCAGAAAAAATACATTATGCATCTTGAACACACACACACACACACACACACCCCCCCGCCCCAAATCTAAGGGCACTTTACTGCCAAGTCGGTGCTTGTCATCCCTGTGCCGATCAGAGATGCAGGAGTGGGCCACAAACCCAACCTCCACTCCCACACCGAAGCCATGAATTCCAGATCAATGTCATCCTGACAGCGTGACAGCTAAAGGAAGCCAGGAAAAGCCCTGTCAGCGTATTGCGAACGGAATGATATAAAAAAAAATACCTAAAAAGGATGAAAGTCTGTCCCAACACCAACGATTTTAAGCACAACCCCCCCCCCCAAAAATCAGATGCAATATGAGCACTAGGCACTTGAATAGCTTCTCCTCAAATTCTACCTTGAAAATGATGGGTTATATATTTGTATTTCTTCCAGTAGTATTGAATTAAAAAAATCTCACCCTTTTAGTGAGCAGCAGGTATCTCTCCCCAGCACACAGGGGTTCTATAATCCACTCACATCTAATTTGTGGTCATTTGGTAATGCAAAAGGAAAACCTTAGCTCAATCCCATTGTTCCAAAATTTTAAAAACAAACCCCTCTTGATACCTGTAGTATTTCTCAACTCACTCCTCAGTAGCTCTCTTTTAGCAGTGCTGAAGAGAGGAATATTTTCATTGCACGTTCATTTTTCTATGTGAAATTCTTCCCATCCTACCCAGCAGGAGACAAACTCAGATTATGTAAAAGTATTGCCACAACTAAAAGAAAAACAACCCGAGCAGCATAACCCTTATCAACACTAAAAAAACCTCTAAATGGCTTCCCTGTAAACTAGGAGCATCCAAATCCCTATTCCACACCGGTTTTCCGCAGAGTTACTGGAGGCCAAGGAACACCTCACACTGCTCAAATCAAAGTCTGTGCGAGACAAATTGCCCAAAGAAATACTCACGGGGCTTTGTTTTCTCTCCCCATCACCTGGGAGCGTGGTCCTGCAGCAGGAGGCAGCCAGGCTGGTGTCACTCGGGGCTCTGCTGCCTCCGGAGCAGCACTTGGGTCAGACCCTGCTCCGGTTTCCCCCCAGTCTTCCCAGCGCCAGCTCCATTCTGCTGCTCACCACGTCAGGATGATGTTACAGGTGACACCTCCTGCCGCTGATGTCAAGCTCCGCTCCCAAAAAGCGCCACCACCATCTCCCTGCGGTGCCTACGGCCCCCACCGAGCATCACTTCTGCATCCTCCCCGTCCCCGGGGGGGGGAACAGGCTCCAAGCTGATTTTCAGCAAAGCTTACAGACACACAGCCTTCTCTCTTCGTTAAGTCTCCCAGCGTTCAAGAGCCTTCCCTTCCAGAACGCTGCAGCAAATGTAGACTCCACGCCTCCCTCGGGGGAAGAATGAAGTATTTTTACGGTTTCTTTCTATGGCGCAGTTTAATTTGCTCTTTTTGTTAGAGCGAAGTGCTGAGAGAATAGGTGAAGGATAGCACAGCACACCGGAGGGAAGGGGGCACGGATGCTCTCCCCAACGTTCCGGAGTAAGCCGAAGGGCTAGCAATGCAGCCCAGGACCAGAGCTGATGAATGGTGCAGTGCTGCTGTTGTCATGGCAACTAAGAGAAAAAAAAGCAGCACCATATAAGGAGTTGTGACATGGATTCTGGGAACAATTTATACTAAAAGGCTGTAAGCCCTTGGATGCTTTAAAGCTGCAGCATCCCCTTCTCCTCGGCTGGATACAGGTTTCATTGTTCCGACTGAAGCCATCGGCACAAATCTCATTGCCTCAGTCCAAGATGGGTCTGCGTTGAGAGCATTGTACCAAAAACCCAACAAATTAACAGGATTTTGCAGCGCTTTCATATAATTTAAATTGAAATAACTGAAGTTATTCATTAAGGAAAATGGCAGGATGCTAAAATGACCCAAAGCGACGTCTGTGAAAACCAAGGTACCGGCGAGCCCCCCATCCCCAGGCAACCCCACGCAGGTAAGAAGCTCTGTCTCCACGGGACTAAGCCTGAGATGAACCAACCTGCAGCACCATCAGGTGGCTGAGAGCCTGAAGTGGCACTGCCACCCACCACAGCTCCAGCTGCTCCTCCTCCAGACAGCAAAACAGCCCCAAATTAACCCGTACCCCAGGCGCTGCTGAGCAGCCAAGGCTGGCGCTGCCCCTAAAACACCTCCGGATAAAGCAGGGTGGTGAAAGCCAACCCAGACAGACAGTTGCCACAGAGGGCTACCAGCACGACCACCGCTTCTGTCCCATGCTAGCACGGCAGGGAACAAACCACATTATTTTACACCATCAACAGATGCTTTGCACTTAATGCACGTGCTCACACGGACAATATACCGTGATGAAAGGGGCTGCAAATATTTCATCAAAAGCCGACGCCATGCTGTAGGTCTGAACTCTTTGCTCAGCAAAGTGCAAACTTTTAGAAATCCTTTCCATTTATTATCCTATTTTATTTGGCCAAACACACAGCGGTGCTGCCGGTGTCTCCCCAACACACTCACTCCTACAGCTCCCACCTCCTCACCTCTCACCTTCCCACCTGGCTCAGTCAGGACTCCAGGTCCAGGGAATAAGAAATCCCAGGATGCTGCAAATCTCAACCTGGGTTTGTCACCATTAAACAAGAAACAATTAAGAGTTCTAAAGCAGAGGGATCTCTCAGCTTGTTTAGTCCCACAATTACAGTTATCATCAAGAATATTTAATCATTTCTGAGGATGCAGAGAAGGAAGAAATTGCAATCCCTACGGCTATTCCCAAGAGACACAAAGGAGGACGCAGAGGGATGGGGTGATGACCCAACACTATGAATGACAAGGGGGATGGTGGCACAGGGACATTGCCTGTGGGTGTCCCCAGCTCAGCTCTGGAGGGTGTTGAGAACCACAGTGGTGGGTTCTCAGCGGTGTCACACTCAAGAGCGAGTCTCCATCCTGCCTAGCTCTGCTCTCACCATCTCTGAAGGACCCAGTGGAAGACACGTGTTTTCCCCACGAAAGAGGACGCTCTTAATGGCCTGGATACACCCAGGAACATCCCTGCTCCTTGCTATGAAGTTTATTCTTGGGGAAAGTTCCCACATTCCCAGGGCACAAGGGAGGAACGTTCTCAAAGTGGGGGATTTGCAATGAAAACGATTCCTCAGGTCCATGTCTTCAAAGGCACCAAAGCATCTAATTCACACCGGATGCAGGAGGAAGGAGGCCTTTGAGAGTCCAAACCTAAGCATCTATGTCACTTTTAGGAAAACACGACTTATTTCCTAAATTTCTTGGTAATATTCCCCTCTCCTCCCCCTGTGCATGGGCACTCACACACACATGCTCTTTCAGAGAGAATCCTAAAGCTTGCGATCTGTCACTCAACAGAAAAAAAACCCAGAAATAGCCAAGTAAGGTGATGAATAAAATTATCCCTGTGCATCTAAATGTTCAGCACGTAAATGAAAAACCTTTCCTGAGGAGGAGCGAGGGGCGGCGCGGGGCTTTGTGCAAACCCTCTGCACGTGGCGGGTTCCACAGCCACAGAATAAAGCATCGGCAGCCAAGCCCTTGGGCCCAATATCTCATCTTTTCACCTAAACACAACGCTGGGTACTGGTTTTGGCATCGATTCAGGATCCATCCATCCCTCTGGAGAAGCACCCTCCTGATCAGCGATGGCTCTCCTGAAGGAAGGGACACAATAAAATGGCCTTGTTCCAGTTGCAGCCGTGGCTTTGAGCCCCCGGTGACAAGGCTTTTGGTGTTCGGCGGAATATTTAACCCAATCCTTTGGAAAACGGTTGCTCTCTTTGCGCAGAAGTGACGGTAACTTTTAACTGCTAATTTTATTCCAGCTAGAAATCAAAATGGTGTCTTCTACACACTCATCCTGGGCTGGCAGGGGTTACTTTTGTTATTTTCTTTTTATTATGTATTTTTGATATTATACTTGCTAATAAAGCCACTGTTGTTATAAAAAAAAAATAAATATCTATATTAGACAGCATAAACTGAGGTTTAACACACTGATTATTTAAAATATGTTCTTAGCCCCTGCTGAACAATAGGTTTTACAGGCAGGAGAGGGAGCACTGATTACTTATGCTCACTAGTACTTCACCCCTTGGAGCCACAATGACCTTAGTTTTTCTTAATCACCAGACTATTCAGCAGAGTGAAAACTGCAGCCACGCTGAATATTTATCAGCCTTCTGAATCCCACCAAGTGCCTGTGCAGGGAAAAACCAGACACCAACACCAGCGAGAGACCTCGGCTCCTCTGGAAACTTAACCACCGCATAACCTGTTCCTATGGCTTTTTACCAAAAATGGATATTTTAACTTCTCTGTGGATAAAAAGCTGACTGGTTCACAAATCAGCTGGATAAATAAATAAAACATCATTGCAGTTTCTACTAGGCAAGCTTCTCTGCACCATAGAGATTTCCTTTTTAAAGGGCTAAGTGAAACCTCAAATGAAGGTGACACCCCCTGATGCCCATGAGAAGGGACCATCCCAGTAGGGGACCTGACAAACCTTCTCTCCCGCACTGGAAGGGACACACACAGAGCCCAGAAGGACCCGAGATACTTCAGCCCTTGAATGTGGGCAAGTCATCGTGTGAGGAGCCTGAAAAGTCTTTTGTATTTAAATTTTCATCTCTGAGGAATTCCAGAAAGCAGAAATCCAGAAGTTGGTACAGTCACGTTTTGTTGCAAACGGTCTTCGAAATTAAATCTTCAGTAATAATTAAAAAAAAAAAAGAAATAGACAAGGAAGCGTTTTATGTAAGAAATAGCACCATTCCACTATCCAACCACTCCACAGATATGGAAATTGTGACATGAATGGGTTAGTCACACACAAATGTATGTAAGAAGCAAACAGCATGAAAAAGCCCCTACAATTGGATAATTTCTCAACAATTTTCTATGCTCTGAAGGTCGCTTTGAAAAAATCCATGTGGCAACTGTCAGAGGGACAAAAGCCTCTCTTTGTAATACTCTCGTTTCCCAGAATCACCCTCATCCCTGTTCCAAAAGGAATCACTGCTGTTATTGTGTCGGATTAACCACTGGACAGGACAAGGAGACAAAGCAGAAGAAGAAACCATCCCCGTCAGCCTGTGAAACCTCTCCACGCATCCGCTGTCAAACCGCCGACTGCCTATTTTTATCTGAAAGCTCCCCACAAGCACAACCAAGATTTTTGAACCCAGTGGCTTATCAATTTTACCAGATTGGAGCACGCTACGATGGCACTTCGGAGACTTCTGTAAAATCAGAGAGGGGTACTGGGCGAAACTGGGGAGAAACACGTCAGAAAAATAGCACGAGGCTGTGAATCTGTCTTCACAAGTCTAATATTAACTCCCAATTTTCTTTACTTTACAGATCATGCTGTTTTACTAATGAATAAAAATGAGGAGAGAACTCAACAAACTGCCAGTTGATGGCCACCAGTAAAAAAAAAAAAAGATCTTTTTATTTGCTAATGCACTAAATGGTCACTCAACAGCCGTCTCTCTCTGCAGCAGAGGGATTTTCTTTTTGCTTTTTAAAATCTCTCAGATTAGTAATAAATAAGAGAGACAGATGATACTGAATAATTGAAGAAATGGGATAAATACTATGGATAAGAAAGAGCAAAAGGCATTACCTTCCCAGTTCTTTTGCGTGCTACCTTAATGAAAGCAAATTCCTAAAACGACTACATGAGGATGTAAAGTAAACCCCTTCCTTTTACAATATCAACAGTAAATTAAACTAATAATTTTAAAACTCATGCTAATCCACCAATGCACCGAAACACACTCTGAATTCTAAGTATCTGAGGAGCTCCACTGGAGTTATCAAGACATGGCCGTGCAAAACACAAACATGTGTTTCCATGGAACAGCAAGTTGGGTCTAGCTGGAACGGGATACGTTAAACAGATGGAAAAGTATGGACAAAATGCATGTGGAAGGCAGACATTGTCTTCTTCCCAACCAACTTCCAAGAGATTCTTGTGTGGCTCCAAAATGGACCTCCCAACCAACCCGGGAGCCTACACTTCTCTTACTTCTGTGTAATAACAATTATCAGCATTTTATTTACATCCCCCTGGTTTGCACACAACTTGTTCATGTCTGTATTTCATCACCTACACTTGCCAAAGCAGAGGAGTAGACCTTCTCACCAGTTGAACCTCTCCAGCCTGGCTCGACCAGAGACCTCACTGGAGCTGAAGCCGCCCGAACCCCTGAACTCCAGCATGAACCACCAGCCCCTCCTTCCAACTGCCACCTGCAAAAGCCACTGCTGGAATTCCAGGATCTGGGCTTTTGAGGAACTAGTGGGACACTCCAAAAAAATTGCAAAATCCAACAAAAGCTGTCTGAGTTTGGACCTGAATTGAGTCTGACCTGTTTCCACCTGGAAAAAGAGAATTATGAATCCATGGAGCTCATGTGCTCGGCTGAGCTGTGTGATTTTGAGAAGCAGGAGGAGGGCAGTGGCTGCTGAGAAGGCAGAGGTCCAGCAGGTTGCACCAGGGCAGCTCGCTGAGCAGGCAGCAAGTTGTTAGAGAAAAGGAGCTGCAGGGGTGTAAGAAAAATTGCTCGTTCCATGGGGTTCAGCTCAAACCCCCTGCACTTATTTCAGCAAAGATTAATGAAGTCCTCGAGCAGACACAGGAATAGAACATTACTCAGAGCTACAACAGGAGAGCATGTAAACCCAAAGGATTACAGGCAAAACAAGGGGAGAGAATGACATAAAGATACCACAAAGGCCTAAACTATTTGTAAAATATAATGGTTTTTATTCCTAAGTGAAAAAAGGACGGATGGAACTGGCTCTACCAAGGAAGCCACACAAAACAAGAAAATCCTTGCAAGTAACTCAAAAACTAAAAGGGAACTGGATGAACCTGCGGATCACGGGAGGAAACTCAGGAAAAGCAGGAACACACAAGATATACATTACACCATAAATTAAACAAGTACAGACATGCTGCAAGAAGAAAAAATAGCCTTGATTTATTTGTGTTGTTTTTCACAACCTATGCTTTTCGTGGCAGGAAAGGCTGTGGATTCTACACCTACCCATTACTTTGTGACAGGCAAAGGGGGAAAAAAAAAAGGAAAAAAAAAAAAAAAGAGTTCATGGCAGGCACACACAGAAATCCCACCTGTAAAAAGTAACTAGAACTTTCAGGGGTTTAGAGACACAAAGCTGAAACACACTGTATTTTGAAACTGCTTTTGACATCTGCCACTGAATTTTATCACTCTAAAAGTCAAAACCTAACTTTTAGAAGTCAAGCTTGTTTTAGCAGCTGCTCTGGTAAAGCGCAACACGTTGAGTTCTCAGCTGTTGCGCAGAAGAGAAGGGAAGGAGAGGAGCTCTGAGCATCCCACAGCACAGCCCTGCCTCCCACTGCAAACTGACGGATACTTTTAAAGAGGAAAGCATTTAAAAAAAACCCCAAAATCCACAAAACCCCCACAAATTCTCCAAGTGTCACATCATCAACCCTCCTGAAGAACTGGCCTGTGAACTACAAAGCTCTCCTCATTTCCGCCAAGACGTTGTCTTTGGCCTTCACATTTTAAGGCAGAACTTCAGCCACCCTGCAGAAGTTAGAATCATAGAATTGTCTGGGCTGGAAGGGACCTTTAAGACCATCTAGTCCAACCATCAACTTTGAAAAACAAAAGAAAACCATACAGAAAAACCCAAAACCATATTACTAAACTATGTCTCCAAGCACTAAATTCTTACTGAGAGGAAACTCATGTTGAATACAGCTGAGTAAGGCACTGAAAATTTCCTTTTCAAGTATTTTCACATCCTTTTATTTGTTTATCTGCCTGATTCTCTTGCACCTCTGGAGCTCAGAGCCACAGGACCCTCCAAGTGACTCTGGCGCGATTGAGGAATCTCTCCCTCCTGCCCTTCCCCATTTCTCCCTTCGGCAGAGGGCAGGGAAAACAGCACGGACAAAGAGCATCAGAGCTCCCTTTAGATCAGATGACATCGGGTAAAACGTCTTTCTGGAGGTTTCTCTCAGTACAAAGGCAACACAGTGGCTGATGGGTTTTAAAGGTGGGCACTCCGAGAGGTCAGATTTTAGGCAAGAAGCAAGTTTCTCAAACTGGTACCAGCAGAAACACAACGTCAGGCTTTTAAACAGAAGCTGGACTCTCCGAGTGCTTTGAAGTCCAACTACTTTAAAATCTCTAGGTTTATCAAACCACAATCCCAGCAGGTTGGATAAAAAAGACAGTTTTAAAAATATGCATGAACTATGAAAAAAAAATCACTTTTCTGTGTAAGTTTGTAATTTTTTCTGATGTATTTTCTCGGCATTCAAAATTTAAGCATAAAGGTCTTCCAAATTACTGTAAAATTTCCACTGTGCATAAATCACACGACACAGTGGAACTGAAACACACCCTGCTAGAAATTTCTCAGAAAACTAGCGAATATTCGTAAAACAGAGAGATCGTTTTCAGAATAGAAAGATTTCTCTGTCGGCGTGAAATGCAATCCGTTCCTGGGTCGGACTGAAGTAGCTGCTCTAATAAACAAACCAAGACCTGCACACAGAAGCTTGCTCAAAGCCTTTTCTTACAGTTTTGGTTTTTTTTTTAAATTTTTTTTTTTGCACCACCGGACCTTAAAAGCCCCCACTGAACTTTATTTAAAGTCCTTACCAGTTAACTTCTTCACAGGTTGGAGCCGAACACTGATAGACTGATGTGTGAGTAAGGGGGAGGATGGAAGGGAGCGGGACATGCCCTCCATAATCCGAATGTGCTGCATACCTTCGGTCACTGGGAGTGGCGGAATAGCGTAGTCTGGTTCAAAAGCACAGTCGTTCTCTGTGGAGGTGCCTGGGGGGGACAGAGAAATAAGAAGGAGCTGGTCAAAATACAAGGGAGTCTCCTGGGTTTGTCATTCCCGGACGGAGACGGCTACTTCAATAACCACCTTGGATAAACTGCATTTCTGGAGCAGCATCTCAGCCCAGTTCTTTAGATTACAAGCAGCAGAACCACGAAGAATTTATTTTTTCAATTTATCTTTCAGAGTCCTGGAGTCCCCAGTTTTAAATATAATTCAGACAAAGCAATAATCCTTTTACTGGATTTCTCTACCTATTTCTTTTTGTGCCTTTAGATTGTGTACTTCTAAAAAAAAAAAACCTTGCAGCTGAATTCAATTTCAACATGAGGACCTAAAAAAAAATCCTCTAAAACGGAGGCACAAAAGGCTCCAAAAGCAGCCACCTCCAACGCTCCCCAACTACCACCCAGAGCCACACAACGCCTGGATGGGATCCACATGGAGGACACCAAGTAACAGGACAAGTGGAGATGGAACAATGAAGTCACAAGGTGCTAATTGTTGCAATAAATATCGGTGACAAACCAACGGGGGGGTGCTCCAGAGCAGCGAGAGCTGGGAGCAGAGAGGTTCCTCCTCTGGAAACCTCTAGAAGCACTTGGTTCTCCAGGAAGATTAGCAACCCAACACAGACAACTGATCAGTCATCTGCAAAACCAACTTGGAACCGTTAACGTTAATATTTCATTACAGATAATGTAAGATCACACTCGTGCCACACCTTTAAGAAATGGATTTTAGCTTTTAGTGCCTGCTAATGGTTTTCCTCCATAAAGACATTTATTATCTGATTTCCATTGGACACCTGTGTGGTTCTCAATGGCTTGCAAGAATATGTATGGAAGAGAAAATGTCTCTCCTGGATACAAGGGCAGACAGACTGAAGTGGAGAGAAAACAAGAGGGTAAATGCCTCAAATACATGGTACTCCAGAGGAGATGATGGACTATTCCAGATCACCAAAGGACAACGTGAACAACCCAACACACTGCTTATGATCAGGGGAAAAACTCTTATAGAAATAACTGTCAAAGGTCTTGGACAAGCTCCTGGAGGGTCCCGAGAGGTGCTATCTCAGGTCTGTGGCTAAACCCCATCCGTTACTGATGCCAACCAGCAGGAACATCTCTCAGCATCTTTGCATCCTTCTCTACCAGAAACCAAAGCAAACACCAACACCCTTTGCACAAACACTGGGTGGGACAGTTCCAAACATGACTTTTACCCTCTTGCTTCCTCAACACTTGCCACATTCCCAGCGCTTTACTGAACATATATTCAAAGCTTAATCCTGACAGAGGTGCTTCTCTTCAACTCCCCCACGCTCCAGCCAGCGTGCTCCAGTTCGCTATGTTTTATTCATCAGAGACCTGTCGTTATTGCCACAAACTATGAGCCAGACACTGATCTTCTTCTGTTCATTTCATGCTGCTTTAATTAAGTGTGCACAGGAATGCTCTAACAGAGTGCATCCCTTTACAGGGGAACAAATCGGGTTTAGTCTTTTTTTTTTAATATATTATTATTAAAAGATACTGTTGCTGACAAGAGCCTGCCTTTTATAGTATATATATAAAATATATATGTGCATATGTATGTGTATATTTCTTAAAAAAATATTTGGCTGTAGTAATAGAAAACTAGAATTATTGCCTTTGCCCCTTTCCCTGCAGTTCCCACCATTTCTACGTGAGCAGAACGTGGCTCAGCTTTGCTCCTCAGGCTGAGACCATCCACGTGAAGTGGCCATGTGTCACTGTGACCCACCTGCCATCAGAACCGCCTCATTACCGACACGGAGTCGGTGCTTACGGCCATCTCCAAAACCTTCCTTGATCCTCATCAGTCACACACACCAGTGGTATTTTGCTGTGCTAAAACTGTGTTCCTCTCATGCCATTTTGCTGTCCACAAAAGAGGTGTCTACAGCCAAGCAAGCCATCTAGAAGCACATCTAGAAGGCAGGGAATTTGGGACAAGACTTATCTAATGACAGGTTTTAGGGTTCTGGAAGGGTTCAGGAAGAGAAGAATCCCAGCCCAGACACACCACCGGATCCACCCATGATCTCCCCATGGTCTACAAAGGGTGTTGAGGGTGACAGGCAGTCCCCTTGCACCCAACCATGCTCTGCACCACCCAGGGGTCTCCTGTTGGACACATCTGAGCAACACACAACGACCACAGCTTCCGAGGCAGGAACCCCAACACATCTCAGATCTCCTCCCACTGGGCAGATGGGATAGATGAGGAACGTTGGGGACACGCAGTCTCTCAAGAGCAAGCCCAAGTCTCGCAGACACACAATGCAAGGGACAGCAGAGATCAAAGCTTCAAGTCTGAAGATCTTATTTCCAAGTTTTTCCTGCTAATCATCCAAAAAGATGCAGGGGCTCCATTAGTGCAGTTGGCCATCATTTTTCCAGGAGGGCACAATTTGACAACAAGCTGCTCATACAGCAAGAAAGAATTGACTTCTTCCAGCTGTGTGTTGCCAATTGCAATTATTGGCTCCATATATAGCTTACTTGACATAAACTGATCGAGGACCTTGCTTTTCCCAGGGTTATTGCGCGCCGAGCACCTCTGCTGACTCTGCAAAGCCATTCATCATCACCTACAGCACGGGGAAAGGCAAACCCACACCAGCATCCACACAAACAACCTACGGTGTTTTTTCAAAATACATTTGGCAACAGACATGGAAAAAGGAAAAAAAAAAAAAAATTTGCCCTCATTGATTTTGATTCTTAAAAACAAAGTTCAAATCTCCTCAGGGTAGATTTGGGGGTTTGAGGGAATTCTAAACACTAAGCATCCTCTGGAACCTATGGTCTGGCAAAGATCTAAAATCTGTGCATTTCACTGGTTATTATGGTGTAAGTTCCCAGTATCTTTGACCAATCTTTACCTAAAACCAAGGGCAACTGGGGGCAGGATCTTGTAAAGGAATAAAAGTAATGATATATTTGCAAAGTTTTCAGGAGTATTTTCCCTCTTAAATTTCAAACGCTTTACAACAAAACCAGTGAACTCGACCAAATATCCACAACGTAAAAGTTTCATTCCACAGATGTCAAAATGTCTCTCATTTGCCAGTGTAAACAAACACACAAACAAGGTAATTGAAACAGGCTTAAATTTGTTCCAGTCTGTCTGAAAGAATATTGGGTTTATCAAACCCTCAAATTAGGGCTCGTTCACGGCTGGACCAGAACTTCGGCGGTTTGTCTATAAAATATATTTAAATAAAATGTTACTGCAAAGTGTGTATTTGAACTAATAAACTATTTCCTTTGGCATTCCAAGATAATAAAGCTTTATGAACAGCTGTAATGCTTGCACATCATGCATGGGAACAGGGAAATTTAAACACAAGACAAGCACCTCATTTCAGCCGGTTTACCTGAGCGGAATAAAACTCCACAAACCATAATTATGAAAAAAATAGGCGTTAACGTGTGCGGACAGAGAGCAACTTACAGACACAGAAAAGGGCAAAGTTAAAGATAACACTTTTATGGAGCAAAGAGACTTCTACACTGCAGAAAACCTGTGCCTACAGTCACATCCATGGATCCAAATGGGAATGTTTAGTGCAGGAGCTTCTTTCTCTGAGAAGCTGGAAGCATTTTTTTACCTGTTTTCCCTTTACTGCTCCTCGCGCTGAAACTTCTTGCCACCCACTGCAACTCCTACAGCCATCCCCACTGAGCAAACACATCAAGGTTGGTCGTTCTTTGGCAAGTAAATATTTGCAAAAAAAAGGCCCTATATCCTCTGCCCCAAAACCAATACTTTTCCACAGCAGCCAAGCCACTGAGTAAATGGGCTGAGGCTTAAGCTGGGAGCCTGAACTGGGGGTACGGGACCCACCAGCATCTGAGCTGCTGCGTCTGCTAAAGGACAAACCACGGGCCAACAGCAGACACAGCGGTGGACACCACGGGACTAGGGGCAGGGAACACGGGCAAGGTCTGGCTTCCAGAGGGAACACATCAGCAACATCATCAGATGACAGTGGGGAAAAGAGCAACCATCCATCCCGTATCCTCAAAGCACAGAAACCCAATGCTACTTGTATGTGAGCTCTCATGGGGTATGCGCAGCTACAAATTCCCTTATCCCTTCCTAATTTTATTTAACTCCTCTATTTTAAAATTAAAAAAACCCTTAAAACAATAAACTATAAAATAATAAAAACGTCCTATGCGAACAGAGCAGTTTTCAGCTGCTGATGTTTCACAGGGTTTGAGGGTTTTAACTCGAAATTCCCATCGTCCTAATTCCGATCGCAAGGCTTCAATCACTCACAGTGATTTCGCCCGGGCAACCCGGGAACTCTGCCAAAAAAAGAACAATGCTCTGGAGAAAATGTCTCCATAATAAGTCATTAGGACACCATGACAACAACAGGCTTCAACCTAAATGAAAGGAAAATTATTGCTGCAATCCGAAAGAGAAAATAAGTGAATGCATGCAGCACCTACTAGAGCCACACCTCCAAAAAACGCTTCTTAGTCTCAAGAGCTGGGTGAAAAAAAAAAATCAGCATTTTCACATCCCTCACAACTGAGCGAATGCTTAAAACTTTAAGTAAGAGACTTCAAAGGAGCCATCAGTCAGTGCAGATCTGAGCGCTTTGCTGTCAGTGACAGAAATCCCCCTTACACGGCTCCGGCGCTGGCTTTAACCACCAACTTCTTGTGAATGATGGATGCTCAACAAAAGAATCAATATTTAGATAATTTAAGAACTACTTTTACTACTCTCTTCCTAGGACCTTTTGCCCTGTTCCCATAGGATGAAACGAAGGAAGACCCCCCCCCCCCCACGTGGCCGTTCAGCCCCAGGGCAGGAACGCACCGGCCCCATCTCTGTCCCACCACAGGGCTTTGGGGTGAAGGATGACCTGGATACAGAGGACCAGCCAGTTCTCCCCTTTGCAGTTAGCGGGGAGGGCAAGCAGTGGCCAAATGCCAGTGGCCCCTGGTTTGCGCTGGTGTGTGCTGAAGAATTCTCACATCACCAGCTCCAACAACCATCCTGTCTGCTGAAGGGAGACACTCCATGGGCTGCACCTTGAGCTCCCCTCAACTCCTTCAGGCTACAGAATGCCCGTCTGGTGTGTGAGTATGAGTAAATCTGCAGCTCAGCGGACAACAATGATGGTTACAAAACTCCATAAAATGACACAGTCTGATGAAAAAAACCACAAAATGTAGATATTCAAGGTGAACAAACGAGAAACGAGTCACTGCAGCAGAACAACACTAAGGTTTACCTTGCCCAGATCGGCTCTGGCGGGAGTCTACACTTGCCTGTCTTCGGTCTGGTGGCTCCTCGTTCCCTCCATCTGCATGAGAACCAAAACAGCAGAAGTAGAACATCATCGTGGACAGGTCAGGCAGATGCAACTTTTCCTTGAGCCCCATCACTATCTCGTAGGGCAGCGGAACAAAAAGTCCCTCCTGCAGCCTGAAATGGGGACAAACTCTTCTGCTGACCCTTCCAGCTTCTCCCCAGCTCCCTGCAAGGGAAATCTGGGGGCTCCTCAGGATACAAAGCAGGCTTTTAATTTCTCCTACCGACCCCACAGATATTTGAATGAAATAGTAACCAAATTGTGCACGGTCAATTAGTTCCTTTACTTTGCACCGTTATATTATATCAAAATATAAAAAATATTAAGTGTATGATGAAAGAGATCCAGGTTCAAAAAGAAAAAGGAATATTCTTTGAAACTGTTTCCCCTTAAAATTGTCAGCTAAAAAACGGGAAGGCTGGGAAGAACAAAACCACTCTCATTATATCCTCTTGAAACTGTTTAGGAAAGCAGCTCTAGCCAACAAATAACAAATCCATCTGGATAAATGCAGAGTGGGACATTGTGTACAATATTCTACAATTAATTACACGCTGGTCTTCATTGATCAACTGACCAGATTAGAAACAATAGATACGCACATCGATATAGATGCTCGAGCACCCGGGGTTTGTGGAAGCTGAGGGCAGAAAGAAGCCCAGCTATCCAGGGTGGGGAAAAGCAAGAGCATTTAAAATGCAGGATGGATTTCAAGGGTTCTCACACCTCACGGCAGGGGAGGGGGAGCCTTTTATAATCTATAAAAGCAGTTGTGAAATAACTGAATTCTTAAATAGCTGGTTAAAAACTCCACAGCTGATTTTAGCATTTGTACTCTTTGATTATACTAAAAGCAGCTGCACTCACGTGTTTGTAACTCTATGTATCTATACATCCCTTAAGTTATCTGCTGGGTGGGCCTTTTGCCATAAAGTAATTTGACTTTAGCAACTTCTATTACCCGTGAGTTGCATCTGCTTTTCTGGCTTGAAAGGCCAGTTGTGTATCGAGCACAACCGCAGGACTGAGGTGGTGACCAAAAATGTAAGTCTACTGACACCCCCAAAAACCCCAACCCCAGCCCAGGCTACGGAGGGGATTTTTGTTTCCTCTTCCCCTGGCAAAACGCTTCCAGCTCCCAGTTCCCACAAAGCCATGCTGAGGTACCTCGAGTGGGGCCAGTAATAAGGTTTTCTGTCCCCTTTGTGGTTTTTCCTGCTCATCCAACAGCTGCACAGAAAGGTCACCCTCCCAACGCCAGCTACAGTGACCTAAAAATCCCGTAGTTGATGTCAACTGCCCGTGGCCCGAGAAGCCATCGCGACAGCCAGGTGACAGGGTGGCCACGGACCACAACATTTTCCCTGCTCACTTTTCTGTTCTGGTCGCAAGAAGGAGGTGACATTGCAAATACAACTGCAATTTGGACTTATTCAAGGGGCTTTTATCAGCCTGGAGATACCCTCTTGGGGTTAGTTACACAGAGTCCTCCTACAGTCCGGCGGGTGCAGAAAAGTATTCGTCTAATGGAGGATTAAGAGATCATTATCTCTGTATTTTTCCTTGTAATACCCCACTGCTTCGCACACAGATACTATTAGCATTGCTACAAGCTCACATGGACAACCTCAAAGTTATGAAGACAACAGAAAAACCTTTGGAGTTCCAAACATAAATACACAAGAAGCGATAATTATAAGGATGGCAAGTTTCTAAAAGTCTAGGGTTACAAAAAGAAAGTTGCAGATTAAAATCAGGAGTAAAACCCTGTATTTATCAAAAGCCACATCATCGTCATCAAAAGACAAATTCAATGTATGTTTTTTACACAGTTATTGTGAGCGACACCGGGACGGCCCAGATAATCCCCAGATAATCCACTGGCAGGTCCTGGCAAACCTTCCCCCAGTACGGAGCTGGCGAGAGGCTGGGCTGGACTGGGTTTGGCAGAGGAGATGTGACCTTGGAGGAGGTCACACATGCAAAGGGCCGGTGACCTGGTAGAGAGGGATCAGCGGCCCCTCCTGCCCCGAGAGCAACCCAGGGGGTGCCCAGGGATGGGAAGATGCGGTACAGTTGGGTTAAATTATGTTTTTAAAAATCTCTCAAATAATACTTCAAAATCTTGCAAAAATGCAATTTTTGTTTTCAAAACTACGGTAAAACAAATAAATGTTTGGTGACGTGAAACTGATTTCTAAGTTTTTCTTGAATTCATAGAGTAACTTTTTGCAGTATGATTCAGACAGCAGCTTAACTCTCGGTTCCATTAAAGGCAACCAATATTTCCTTATGTTAATAATAGTTTCCCTATCATAAACAGATGTTCCAAATTAACTTTAAAATGTCCTTATTCATCTCAAAGAACTACTTAATACCCCAAAAGACTCTCATACATGCCTGACAGAGATGGAAGAGTTTTGTAAGTTAGGGGAAGAAATTAATGAAGGACTTTAAGGAGTAAATTTGGTTTAAAACCTAATATTACAGTAAGGGCTGCCTGACCCCTCCAGTGCTGCTGGGTGGGATGAATTCTGGGGACGAAGGAACAGACCAAGTATGAACCTGTGCTCAACTTCTTTTTTTTTTTTTTTTTACTTTTACATAACTGGGCTCTTTTCAATAAAACACAAGTTGGCCTCCCATCCCCGGGTTTGCTTTAGTTCAGCCCCAGCCCCACTCCTCCTACATTCAGAAAATTCGTGAAAAATAAAAGCTCATTCTCCCGGGACCTCATTCTCTCTCTCCCAGCAGCAAGAGCCACCAGCCCCAGTGTGGGACTGGGGAACGACAACCAGAGTTGTTGGCTGTTGCTGTTGTGACAGGAGGTGCCCCAGGGAGACCGGAGCCAAGTATCGACCCGCGTTCCATCACAGCTGGTTTGCAGCTCTTCCAAAATCTGGGCCTTTCATTTACTGGAGCAATAAGGGTTTTCCACAACACCACTGTTGGTGGGGAGGAAAGGCAAGCTGCTCTTTGAAAGACAGAAGGCTTTTACCCAACAGCTTAACCAGAAATCTAAAGCCTACTTGGATTTTCTACAATGGAATAAATCTTCATACCTAGGTAGGAATTAACCTGTCTAAGGATGACTTGAAGGACAGGATCTCTCCTTCACAGTCACTTGGACATGACAAACCCAGCCCTCCTGTGCTGAGAACATGTGTTTGGGTGACGCTGGGCAGATCCGGGGTGTCCTGCTCTCTCAGGGATGCGAACGGGGACAACGCCTTCCAAAGCCACCGGGTCTGAGATGGGGACCTGCTGCACAGGACCCAGACTCTGGTACAGATCTCTCAGGTAATTTGCAAGTTACACAATATCATAATGGGAAGAGAAACATCACAGCAAATTATCTTTCTGAATCAGCTGAGGAGGATGGGGAAGGAAAAAAAAAACATCTGCTGACTCAGCATCTATCATGCCGTTACTCAGCAGGTGACGGAGCTCCACCGTTGCTGTTGCCGCTGCAGCAAAGGCTGTAGAATGGGTGAAGCCCAGCACAACCTCAACGGGCATCCACCAAACTGTTCAAGTGGCTTCTAATAAGTCATCTTTTGAGAATAAATACAAACGGTGTAAAGATTGCCCAGAGAAGCTGTGGCTGCCCCATCCATCCGGCGGTTCAACACCAGGTTGGACAGGCTTTGAGCAACCTGGCCTGGTGGGAGGTGTCCCTATCCAGGTGGAACAAGATGATCTTCAAGGTCCCTTCCAACTCTAACCATTCTATGGTGCTATGATGAAGCCGTGCAGAAGCCCATGTGCGTGCAGACCCAGCGTCCATAAACACACCCCCAGGCTTCACCGTATGAATGTAAGGCAGGGGCAAGCAAGGGGCTGGTCTGGGAAGACCTTCACCCTCGGCCCCACAGATCACCAACCCTCCCATCTGCCCCACACCTTCAAGTACAGGCAGCAGCAAACACGGATCCTCCCCCAGGGAGCTCCAGGGCAGAGCAGGCACCTTCTCCCTCACAGGCATGAAGTGTGAAATGATGAATACTTGCAATAAATAAATAATAAAAAAAAAACCCAAAAAAATGAACGGCAGGTAGTGGAGAAGACTGGTACCCAGAGGATGAGAGATGCAGGGTGAACAGGCAGAGGACTGCAGAGAGGTAAGGACTCAGCCTGCAGCTGAGAGCTGAACCATTGAACTGTTCAATTTTTTTCCTCTCTTTGCTACAAATCAAAATTTTGAACACACTCCATCCCCCGCAGTGGAGGAGCAAGGTTACTGGGGAACAATACCACACATAATTAAAGAGTTATCTTCATACACATGAAAAAAAAAAAGGGGGCAAATTACTGTTGCTAAGGGAACATTAATTCCCACGTTTTTGAACTTCCGAGTGCTCGAGTTTATAGTCCTGACAGTGTTCACCCTCGTGTGCTTATCAGGGCTCTGGCGTTCCAACAATACGGTTAGTTATTTTATTTATGCATGGCTTTAGGTAGTTGCCAGCATTTCCTTTAGCAATACCTATTATTTGGAGGCATGACCTCCTCTTTGGACAACAGTTTGCCCCCAGGATCACCCAGGGAAACGCAATCAACTCAGTTGCTGTAACGATTGTCACCGTGGTGAAACACCAGAGTTATTGACAAAGCCTCAGATGCAACATCTGGAAAAAAGGGGTCACCAAAAGTAAATGGGTTGTGAAATCATTGCTACAAAACAGCTATCTGTGTTAATTTAAAATAAAGATCAGAACAGACCGAGATAAACCTGGTTAAGGAGATTCTACAGAAGTTGCCAGGAGAAACTGAAAACAGTTATTTTTTGCAAATGCCAAAAGGGGAGTAAATGACATTAAAATATTGGCTATGGGATCAATATTCTCTTGTATCTAGCAAGCAGAGGGAGGAAAACATCTTTGATTTTTTTATTTTTAAATATCTCAGTGTTAAGCAACTCCATTAAGACTTACCCATTGTTTTCATTTCGGGAAGATGCTGTCTCAGCAGCAGCTCACACCCCTCAAACAGGGGTCAGAAATCCAGAGCACCCCATCCGAGTGGGTGATCAGGCACCCAGCAAACAGTAACAGCTATTAATTCTTTAAGTTACCCAGGAATTAAGAAATCTCCAAATAATCACTTAACAGCTTCAGGAAAGCAGTCTCTCCTACTATAAATGGTCTGAGAAACGCCTGCTTGTCTCCCCCCCACTCCTTTATTCCAGCAGTTTTCCGTGTAAAACCAATGACACAACAAATCCTCCCCGATGCACGGACGGCTCCCAAAGGGAAAAGAAAATCCCGAGGGTTTGGGGAATCCTACCGAGTGAATTCCACTGCAGAAAGCCCTGCAGGGTCTGCAAAGGAGCGACGCTGCAGCTGCAGCCCCGGCGGCAGCAAATCTCCGCACCTCACTGCCAGGTGCCCGCGGGAACCGCAGGGACAGCAGCAACTTCTTCGATAAAATCAAGAGCCAGCAGCCCCGTACCCCCCCGCTCCCCCCTTTAATGACACCAGGGTCTGGAAGACGTGATGTGCCCAAAACGCCTTCCCAGCTCTTTGATCCGACAAAGCAGTTTTTTTAAGGCAGAAAAACACGAGGGTGGGTCAGGCTGCTTCACGCATGCTGGGAAATCTGCTGCAAGGACTGACTGCATCAGACGTGCCGCGGCTCCGCTAACAACGGCTTCGAAATCAATATTTTTTTTTTTGTTCAATCTGCACCGTACCGAAATCAGATTTGGAAAAGGCAGAAGACTCACACAAAGGCAGTCCGGCAGTTAGGAAGGGATCCGATCCCAGCCCAGCCCGGCATTCCTGCGCTTGGATTCACGCAGGGCGGTGTGGCTCCCAACCCACATCGGGCTCCCGAAACGCAGAGGGATGGGGGAAAGAAAAAAAAAAATAAAATAAATCAAAATCCCAGTGCGGCAGGGGGTGAGAGCACGCCGGAGCCACGTGTGCAGTGAGGGAGCTCAGGATGGGAGGAGGAGGGAGGATGCAGGAGAGGTCTCGGCGGTCCCCAGGGACCAGCAGGGCTGAGCAATGGCATGTGCCAACGGCCACCCCGGGGGAGCGGAGCCTGGGAAGGGGCAACCGGACCCCCCTGGAGCAAAGGGGGAAAGCAGACACAGTCTGGGACTTCAGAACGATTTTAATCCCAAATTCTGATTATTCAGTTTGCGAGGGGGTGTTCTGGTTCAGCAAACAAAAATATGAAAATTATTATTGTGCTAACATTAGTGTTGTTATAAAAATTGTTATTATCCTGATAAAAATCATTAAAAGCCGCATTAATTGACTAACAGAATAAAGCACCCACCCCATGAAAATGACTCCCCTGGGGGAGTGTGGGGCGGGGGGTGTTGAGGGTGGGAGATTTGCACTGGTGGAATGACAGGACAGACATGGGTTATTAATTGCTGTATCATTAAAACAGAGCTCACCAACCACTTTCCAGAGTGAATCCCTTACACACAACTTTGGGAATTCCCCCAAGTCACAGAAAATGAACAAAAGATACTATTTCTGCACAGAATTATTTTTCTGCAATTAATGATAAAGATAACCTGATATAAACTACTTCAAATCCCGCGACTTTTACACCTCCCAGATGAACAGACCCTCATTCAGTGGCCGAGAGAACACACCAAACAGGTATTTTGAGAGGTAAGCTCAGCACTGCAATTTAAAAATCTCAAAAAGGAAAAAGCCCAGCTCAATTACGTCACTGCCCTGACACAAAAACAAACCAATTTAAAAAAAAAAAGAAAACAAAACAATAAACCCCCAAAACCACCAGACAAAACAAGAGCTTTCCAGCTGTGTACAGTTCCTAACGCAAAGCAACAGGAGAACTCACAGAAATGTTTCCATAAATACAATATTACATTTGGTAATTGTTAATCCGTGGGTCATGAATTGACTTTTTTCCCCTTTTTTCCAAACAAAATGCTAGTACTTAAGAACATGGAAATGCCGTGTTTGAAATACTTTACCCAAAGCAGAAAATTAACATAAATTTAATACAGATAAGGGGGTTTACCTCATTACATGTTAAATATAGTCCCCCTGGCCATATGAACAGTAAGCAAATTTTAAGGTGTGAGTCCCTGGTTTGAAAATAAGCTTGAATATCATAAAATGTTCAACATTATGAACGAATTATTTCTGGAGCCCTGGCTGTAAGGGGCAGGATGGGGTGCAGAAACCCGGTGTTATCGCCACTTTGTTAATACACCCAAAAACCAGAACCCGAGCGCACACACTGCCTTGGTTATTCCATTAAACCTTCTGAAATTACATTACAGATTTTATCCATAACTATAAAAAGATGTGAGCGCTTTATACTCTGTGCACTTTAAAATGGCATTAATAAGTACATTATCTAAATTTATAAACAAAGGCCAACTCCCCTCAGTACCTGCACTGGATCCGAGCTCATTAAGGAACAATCTCGGGAGCAGAAAGCCATCTGCAGAGCAAACATCCTCCCTTAATTTGTCCAAACGGCTGTGAGAAAGGGCAAAAGCAGCCGTTTGAAGACTCTGCACAACAGGGTGAACACGAACGACCAGGCAGAAGATAATCTACCCCTACTCAATTCACCATCTCAGGATAGGCTGTTTAAAAATGTACATCGGAAGCACAAGTTTTTACATTGACGATTTTAGCGACTTCTTTCTGTTTTCATCCAGACTTTTTCATTTAAAAAAGTCTGAGATATTCATCATAGAATCATTTGGGTTGGAAAGGACCTTAAAGATCATGGAGTTCCAACCTCCCTGCCCAGGGCAGGGACACCTCCCACCACTCCAGGTTGCTCAAAGCCCCATCCAGCCTGGCCTTGAACCCCTCCAGGGATGGGGCAGCCACAGCTTCTCCGGGCAACCTGTTCCAGTGTCTCACCACCCTCACTGTAAAGAATTTCTTCCTAATATCCAATCTAAATCTCCCCTCTTCCGATTGAAAACCGTTGCCCCTTGTCTTGTCGCTACACTCCCTGACAAAGAGTCCCTCTCCGGCTCTCCTGTAGCTCCTTCAGATACTGATAGGCTGCTCTGAGGTCTCCACGGAGCCTTCTCTTCTCCAGGCTGAATAACCCCAGCTCTCTCAGCCTGTCTCCATAGCAGAGGTGCTCCATCCCTCTGATCATCTTCATGGCCGTCCGCTGGACCCGTACCAACAGGTCCATGTCCTTCCTGTGTTGAGGACTCCAAAGCTGGACGCAGTGCTCCAGGTGGGGTCTCACGAGTGCAGAGTAGAGGGGTAGAATCATCTCCCTTGACCTCCTGTCTATCATCTTTTAGATAGAATAAAATCATCGGAGTCCAACCACCAACCTAACCATGATCAAACCCATCACTAAACCATGTCTCTAAGCACTATGTCAACCCAGCTTTTAAACACCTCCAGGGATGGTGCCTCAACCACTTCCCTGGGCAGCCCATTCCAAAGTTTAATAACCCTTTCTTTCAGTGTCAAAATTTTTCCTAATATATGAACCTCCCCTGGTACAACTTGAGGCGGTTTCCTCTTGTCCTGTCGCCTGTTCCTTGGGAGAAGGGACTGACCTCTGCCTCTCTACTATAACTGTTTCCCTAATGCAGACATCCCTAAACAGACGAGAAATACACTGGAATAGTTTTCCTTAAGAAAGAAAAAAACCTCCTCATTTAAAAACAGGACAAAGAAAAATGACAGGATGCAAATGCAATAGAAAATTAGTTTAGTGGAGTCATTTTTCAAAAGAATGGAACCTTTTCAGACTCCCCATGTTCCATTCGCTGCCGGTGACATTTGGGTTAAATCACATCAGCGCTTCTAAAAGTTCAGCCAAAGAACCCAAATCACCCATCTCAATTCACTGCGTTTTAGCCGAGTAATTTTGTTTAGATTTACTGTTCAAATTTGCAGTTCTTCCCCAAAACTGTTTAGACGACCAATTTTTCAACCTAGTTACTAAAAGGGATAGAAGTAGCCTCACTTGTTCACTATTTTAATCATTTAAATAAATGTAAAGCTGGTCTTTTTGGAAACTACATAAAAGTTAATGGGGCAGTGTAGGAAGTAATCAGCTGAATGTAATGTTTACTGTCACTGCATCAGAAAGGTACTAATTTGCAGCAATCTACGTGTATCAACTTATAATTATTTTTCTGAAATTATGTTTGAAGCTCCTACGGGGGCAATAGAGAACCGCCCAGGATGAGCAGAGAAAAGAGCCCACGGTTACAACTTCCTCAGAAGTCATTGTAAGGGAACACAAATGCGATACGAGAGATGGAATTTTATCCACCCACTCAATAAAAGCCCAGGAACCGTGACGGATGGCTTGGGGAAAGCTGCTCAAACCACCAGAGTCAAAAATAATTTCACTGATGTGACACTAAACGTAACTGTTATCTATTTTACAAGAAAATAAATAGGTTTAATAATTGGACGCAATATCGATTTGATGATAGAAAGTATAATTTTTCTCAGAATTGGTGAGCAGGTACTCAAAACAGCATTTTGTTAATTGTTTTGGAAGAAATTTTAAATTTATCCTTATACATGAGATGGAAAACGCAGTCAATGGTAAGATTTATTTCAGACAAAATATCTGCTCCGCTAGCAACATCAGAGGACCTGATACCTCACTCAAGCTCCATCAAGCAAAATACTCTTACGGCATCGCTTTGCATTTTACTTCTCACTTTTCTTTTTGTTCCGACACATAGATGAAGACCTTTTGCTGACAAATCATGACACCCAGAAGATAAAGGTGGCTAACAGGTACATGAGGCATGTTGCCTCCACAGACCATTAACTTGGACCTTCTTCCCCTGCAGTTTTGTTTTCTTCAAAGCAAACTGCAACCCACCACCGCTGCCTGGGAAATTTCTGGAAGCCCACGGGGTCTTTCCCAATCATTTCTCTTTCCCAAATGACAGGAGCTTCATTAGCAAATCTGCATTGTATCACACCACAAAAATGTAACTCCTACCCAAGACACACACCTTGGAATCCAGACTCCCAACATCTGCAGCGCAGACAACTCAATCTGGGAAACTGCTACGGACAGAAACCACCTCAGCCAAGTTGTCAACACTCGTGCCACGTTCCTCGCTGCTCCCACTGACCCAGTAGAGGTTTGGTCCATAGCAAGGTATTTGTCATCTAACTAGAGTTTGTAGCTTGGTGGAGTGACCAAGTTTTATCTTACATGAAACTTTGTTAAAGATGCCCATAATTGGGCATTTGGGAAGAACCAGCCAGTTGGAGAAGTCACTCTGGAGCAGTTAAGAGCCGGATATTGCATCAACCTGACTGAAGTCCAAAGAGAAATGGGACCATCACCGAAGTGCAGGTTCTCACTTATTGCTGAGACCATCCCTATGCTATTTCAGCCAGGGCGAAATAGAAACCCATCTTTATAACGTGGAAATCCATGGAATTCCATCCACATGGAAATCCACCTTCACAACCTCGCTGAGGAGCAGAAAGCCTCCCCTCCTGGACACCCTGCTCTCGCCCTGCCCGCAGCACCACGTCTCCCAAGCCTCACCACCTCCCATGGACCCCCCAAGCCGCTCCGACACGCAGGCGGGCGCCCTCCCACGCTACACAAAAATGCCTCAGGCTCTCCCCAACCAACTCATCATAAACGTGCCTCCGACACAATGCCCAGAGGAGCTTCCATGGCAGGGAAACAGCTTCAATTATCCTTACTCAGTAACCCAGCAGCTCCTATGAGGCATAATCTAGAGCTGGAAGTTAAACAGAAAGATATAAAAACAAATAAACATGTTTTCATTTACATTCAAGCACAAATTGTTTCCTTTCTTGCAGTGGAACAAAATATTCTAACCATGGAAAGATGTGGTCTCCTGTATTTTGGGATGAGGAGGTCTTACTTTCCAACTGCACTGGCACAGAATAGAATCTGGTGGTAGCACATGGGAACAGAACAAGTTAGGAATGGGTACATTATAATGATCATAATGGTTACATGTCATCAGGGGAAAGTGGAAAACAGAATATAGAATCACAGAATCACGTAGGTTAGAAGGGACCTTCAAGATCATCTAGTCCAACCATCAACCTAACTATGAAAAAAAAAAAATAATCACTAAACCATGTCCCCCAGCACCACTTCAACCCATCTTCTGAACACCTCCAGGGATGGTGCCTCAACCCCTTCCCTGGGAAGCCCATTCCAAGGCTTGATAACCCTTTCAGTGTCAAAATTCTTCCTAATACCCAATCTGAACCTCCCCTGGTGCAACTTGAAGCCGTTTCCTCTTGTCCTGTCACCTGTTCCTTGGGAGAAGAATCCATATTTCAAAAGGCAAAGAGCAGCTCTACAGACAGTACAGGGGTTCATTTTTTTGAACTCGTTACCAGGTGGGAAACCCTTTTTGAGAGCTTTGGCAGCACACGCCTGGTGGCACGGAGGGAAGGGGATGGGAATGAGGGAGCCTCCATCGTGACCGGCTTCCCAGTTCCCTCCTTGTCATCACGGCCTCAACGCGCTTTCGCTCTCCATCTGCAAATTATAAAACACTCGTATACTCTAACAAGGCTGTCTGGGACCTTTAGCAACCACAAGCCTTTTCAACTTCAAATGAAAAGCATAACAGATATACTAATTATTCCAATTGACTGAATATGTTAAAATGTAATTAACTAACAACAATTAACACTGTATACAACATATGCTTTTCTTGATCACTACAACAAGAGCTACCTATTTTGTCTTTTCATTTGTGTGTGTTCCTCTTGTTAAAAGTTCAAGCAGCATTTTTAGAATGGCGCAGCGGTGATCTGTCCTCAAATTACTTGAGGAATTGGTACAAGTGACTGAAGCTCAACAAAGGTAATTCCGATGGCAGGCGGTCTCTGCTGGCACTCAGCAACCCCTGAACGACCACAGGAAGAGCGCAGAGAAGGGATTTGTTATGCATTCAAAGCCCTATTGCACAGGAAAAAGGCTCCGAAATCACCCAAACCCAGAACTGACATGTTGAAAATATCACTTCGGCCTTGGCTGAACCCATGGGAACCCAAACCCCATATAAGCTCTTCATCAAAATCACGGCCTGGCTGGGGTCGGAAGGGACCTCTGGAGATGTCGTGGTTTGGGCTGTTTTGGCCAATGACAAGACGACAGATGTTCTCCCCCACCTCTTGCTCCAAGGAGAGGAAGAAGAAAGATTAACGAGTTTAGGAAAAAACTAAATAATGAAACAATAATAATAAAAGGAAATAATGAAATAGATGCAATATATAAAAGATATATATACAAAACCGTATCAAGCTCCCAGGGAGGTGTTACCAGCAGGCAGTGGAGAAGTTGCAGACTGGTCTCACTGACAATGGGAACCAGATTGCAGAACACACTGATGGGGATGGGAGGTAGGAGAACCAACAGGGTCTTCCTTGGCCATCAGCCATCAAAGAAGAAGGGCCATTGAAGAAGAGGAGGTCACTGAAGAAGAGCCAACCTGAGCCCCCTGACTCTCAGCTTTTATCCTGAGCATGCTGGGAGGGAACAGCCTATTGGTCAGTTTGGGTCACCTGACCTGTCCCCGCCTCCCCACAGGTTCCACCCCTCTATGGGGTAAACAACTGCCCCTGGTTGCCACGGCAACGAGTGTGAGCAAGAGCCTCTCGCTGAGCAGAGTTGGGCCTGTCCCACCCCACAGCAGTACAGGAGATCATCCAGTCCAACCCCCTGCCAGAGCACGGGAGCAGGTCCCACAGGAACGTGTCCAGGAGGGGTTTGAATGCCTCCAGAGAAGGAGACTCCGCCACCTCTCTGGGCAGCCTCTGCCACGGCTCTGCCACCCTCATCCAAAAGAAGTTCCTCCTCAGATTTGAGTGGAACTTCCCATGTTCCAGCTTGTACCTGTTGCCCCTCGTCCTGTCACTGGGAACCACTGAAAAGAGTCCGGCTCCAGCATCCTTCAACCCACCCTTTAGATCCTTGGAAGCATTACTAAGGTCTCCCCTCAGCCTTCTCTTCTACAGGCGAAATAGTCCCAGCTCTCTCAGCTTTTCCTCATCAGGGAGATGCTCCAATCCCTCCATCACCTTTGCTGCCCTACGCTGGACTCTCTCCAGCAGCTCCCTGTCTCTCTTGAACTGGGGAGCACAGAACTGGACTCCAGTATTGTGGTCTATATGTGTGTCTATATACACATAGACAAACAGATGTGGCTTTAGGAAATTAAGTATGCAAAAAATTCAGCCCAAAAGTTAAATTGCAAAAGAAAAAGCGATATAAAGACATGTGGTACCACTTTGTATCAGTGTCAGGCTTCAGATCCATTGAGCTATTTCTACATATTCCTGGATTAATTTTAGATGGCACTTTACAACACGGCACCATGTAAAGTGCCAGAGCAACTCCTGCACCACCACGAAAGGCTTATCCCAAGTATTGCACAGCCCTGAATTCCGTTAGGAACAGCATGAAAGGGTCTGGAAATGGCAGTGGGGGAGTTGCCCAGCATCGGTACATCATCTCTGGATGTCTGGGAAGGAGCTTGCCCATGCCAAGGGCTGCCACCTCAGCCCAGCGCCGCAGCACCAGCCCAGGCAAGCGCTGCCGAATTCCAGGCAGCATCATAAACTGCTTTGTGGAGACCAGACATAAATCTCTCTAATTAACACAATTACAGAAGCTCTTTATAGTAATTTTTTTTGATTTATCAACCAGGAGGCACAATCAATTCTAGTACAAGCACATTATCCGTGATGGCTTATAAACATCTTTTGCCAATTAAAAATATGTTGTGGATTACTCACATCCTAGAAGGTAAGGACACATTCACAGAATCACAGAATCAGTCAGGTTGGAAACGACCCTTGGGATCACCAACTCCAACAATCAACCCCACTCTACAAAGTTCTCCCTACACCATATCCCCCAACCCCACATCTAAACCACTCTTCAACACATCCAGGGACGGGGACTCAACCCCCTCCCTGGGCAGCCTCTTCCAGTCTCTGACCACTCTTTCTGTGAAGAATTTCTTCCTAACGTCTACTCTAAACCTACCCTGTTGCAGCTTGAAGCCATTCTTTCTTGTTCTATTGCTAATTACCTGGGAGACCAACACCAACCTCTCGACAGTGTCCTTTCAAGTTGTAGAGAGTGACGAGGTACCCTTCAGCCTACTCTTCCTCAAACTAAACAGTCCCAGCTCCTTCAACCACTCTCCAGAGTCCCTCCCCAGCTTTCCTGGAGCCCCTTGAGGGACTGGAAGAGGCTCTAAGGTTTCCCTGGAGTCTTCTCCAGGGTGAACCCCCCCAACTCTCTCAGCCTGTCCTCCCAGCAGAGGGGCTCCAGCCCTCCCAGCATCTCCGTGGCCTCCTCTGGCCCCGCTCCAACATGTCCTTCTTGAGCTGAGACATCTCAGCCATATACAGATTTTTCTCTGTGGACCTCAATCTTGTTAATACTGTTGCTTTCCTACAGTAAAGTTTGTTAGTTGGGTCATTCCCATTAATAAGAGAAGATCAGGACCTATAACCAGAGATACATTTCTGTCGGTAAAACCACCCGGGTGTCTCAGCGGCTGCTGCAGAAACTCCTCCTGCTCCTCCACGCTCAGGTTCACAGTTACAGGCAGGACTTGGCAAGAAAATGGTGTTAATCTGAGGATTTCATGTGGGAGAACTCTGTTAGGCTCAGTGATTTCCATTTTCTCCTCCAAGAGATCCCCATACTTTTACGTGCACAGAGGGACCGGGAGGAAAGCACCGAGCCCCAGTGCAGCCCCCACACCCCCACCATCCCACCGGGCACCAGATGGGCACAACGTGAGCTGGAGCCATGAGAATAACTTCAGATCAGGATGGAGAACACCCACTTCCAAGGCTGAGAGACTAAATCTCCCAGTAGAAACCCTCTGGACTGTGGGCTTCTCACCCTGCTGTGCTGCACATGGACCATCTAACCTCATTGCACTTTTTGGCCAATTTTTTACTTTTTTCTTCTCCATCCTAAGCCCGTGTTTTTTCAGCACGACTGTACCGGTTACAGGCTGTGATTTCACACCGGAGGAATTTTGCTGATACCTTCTGAAGACACTTCCCTTCGGTAGGTACAGACACACTTGCCAGCACCATTCCATTTACTGCCAGGAAACCCAGCTGGTTTCACCCAAAAATGTATCAACGAAACCCAAATCAATAGTTTAGGATTTAAACTAAATCAGGACCACATGCGCCGATATATTTTCCTTGTGTGTTGATTTATATTGTTTAAAATGTTTGTAATCTTCCCCGGGACCAGGCTCAGCAGTGACTTTACATTCAGTTCATCTGCCTTTGCCATAACGACTTAATTAGCTGTAATGTTTCCCTCCTGCTGCCCCACTACCTGGATGAGGTGTAAATTATCTGCTAAAAAATTTGTTTATACTTATCTTTGTTTTGCTTGGCAATTTAAAACTGAGACTGTTGAGCATTTCGTTTAATAAGGCCAAGTTTTGCATAGCATTACATTCTGTCAAATAATTACACTTTAAAAATTACTGCCATACAGAGGATTATGGAGAAACCTGTTAGTGCTAAAATTATTCTATTTACGTAGACAAACTTTGAAGTTTATTAATGAAAAGTTTGCACTGAAACAGCTGTTCTGCTGATTAAATAAATGATGGAAGTTTCCCTGCTCGCAGCGATTAAAAAGCCACACAGACCAACTGGGTAAAACTCCCCAAATGCAGAAAGATGTGCAGCACGTTACACAAACATGAGAAATTATAAGCAGAATTTAAACCATCTGGTATTCCAAGGGGCTTTCAGACTCAAAAAAAATATTATTATTTGTTTGGAAAAATTCTGAACTACTTCTAGCACTACGACCTGTCTTAAAGTAACCTGCGGATTTCACTAAGGGAATATTTGAGTTTGATTTATCGGAAGATTTAAATGAGCAAGCAAATTAGGAATGCACAGAAAACTGTCCTCGATGAAACAAAAGGACAGCTAGGTTTTCATTTTTCAGCTTTCTACCCCATTTCCAAATTTGCTGTAGGTCACAAGTGGAGAAGAAAAAAAAAAGAAAAAAAATCCAACTGTCCCAATTTATTTCTCCTGCTCTGAAAAAAGCTCCGTGGCCAGTGGCAGTGTTGAAGGCAGGAGAGCACGGGTCCCTCTTGGGCTGGGGAATTGCCATCCATTAGCAGAGCGAGCTGTGAGGTCAAGAGAAAAAATGAAAATGCCCCCAGATGGGCCACTGCACGTTTAAACTCAGCTCAGTCGTGAAGATGAACTGAGATTTGATCCAGCAGTAATAAACTTGAAAGGTTTCCTGCAAAGATGGAGCAGAAGTCAAAAGGAGGGGAACTTAACCTGAATACATAATGACCAAATCATATGTCAGAGTGTTTCAGTTTTATGAACAGGTACAAATTCATCTGATTATCTCATTCTTTTCAGGCTTTTGCAGATCCAGCTTCTTTAAAAGAGCGAGCGGGTATTCTATGATAACAACTCGAGTGCTTTGTGCATCGTAACAGAAACATTAGGAAACACGGCACCTAATTTTCCCAGATCTACAGAGGGCTGCAAAGCTAATGCAAACAAATGCTTGTTTTCTGAGAAGCAATTTCCAAGCCTCTTGGAACCAGAGGGCACAGCAGCCTTCAGCAAGAAGCCAGCCCAGGAAATTAGCACATTAAGAGCAGGCAAGACATTTTCCTTGGAGATAATTGAGCAATAATTTTATATATATACATGTATATATATGTAGACAATTAATGCTGGTTCTCTATTTGAGAATTATTTATCTTTTAAAATAAGATGAATGTTAAAACCCAGGAAGGCCCATTCCATGCCCCAGCCTGACTTTCCACAGTGTATAAACCACATATTTTCATTCATTTTGGTTTGACCGAAGCTCTTTGCTCCTCTGCTGCCAAAATATCCCTTTCATTCAGTTCACTTCACCCCGTGAAAGCACTGGGCCTTTCTTCATCATTCCCACTTCTTGCATTTTCTATTATATGCTGCATCTTATAGACCCAGTGGCCTCATGGTCCCCATGTTTTTGTCACCGCCTGGCAGAGTGAAGCCCCCCCTCTCTGACAGCCTTCACGCCACACACACTCCTCATCCTCCAGGCTGCGACATTTCACCCCCGCAGCCCCCTGGGGTTTGCCACATTCTCTCTAATTTTGCCACCCCTTTTGTAAAAAGCTGGCACCAGGGCTGACGGCGGAGCTACTGCCCCAGTTCTGGGCTCCCCAGTTCCAGAAGGACAGGGAACTGCTGGAGAGGGGACAGCAGAGGCTACAGAGATGATGAGGGGCCTAGAACATCTCTCAGATGAGGAGAGGCTGAGGGACTTGGGGCTTTTTAGAAGAGAAGACTGAGGGGGAATCTGACCAAGGCCTATAAATACTTAAAGGGTGGGTGTCAGGAGGATGGGGCCAGTCTGTGTTCAGTGGTGCCCAGTGACAGGACAAGAGGAAATGGGCACAAACTCGAACATAAGAAGTTCCATCTCAACATAAGGAGGAACTTCTTCACTTTGAGGGTGGCAGAGCCCTGGCAGAGGCTGCCCAGAGAGGAGGTGGAGTCTCCTTCTCTGGAGACATTCAAACCCCACCTGGACACGTTCCTGTGCGACCTGCTCTGGGTGGTCCTGCTTTGGCAGGGGGTTGGACTGGATGGTCTCCAGAGGTCTCTTCCAACCCCATATCATTCTGTGATTCTGTGACCTCACCAATGGCTCGGTAAAAAACTCCTTCTCACTCATCCTACGTAAGGATTTATTGCACACAGTCCTGTGTTCCATCAGCCCTTCTGTCACCATATCTGACTGCAAACACAACCTTCTCGCCACCGCTGTTGACCAAGACATTATTTTCTCATTTGCCCGTGTATGTGTGCATGCCCTGACCTCAGATCTGATTAGCTGGTATTAATTAGCCCACTGGTAGTATGGGCAGTTTGCACCCCCCTGTGCCCCTCGCGCTCCCTCTTTTTGAAAGCTGTGAATTTTATCAAAAACTATTTCCTACACAACCCCGGCAAAACCACTGCATGGGATCAGCAGTCAGGCTTTGGTTAACGCTGATTTCCAGAGATTTGTTTCAATGCAAACCGTATGTAAGACCGCTCGAAACAGCATTTTTTAAAAAAAACCAACCTTAAAGCCCAAAACTCCTCCACTGAGAAAAACCCCACAGCCCCTGCATGTACGGAGAACAGCCCCATCCATTTTAAACCATTCCTGAGGGATTTTACCTCCAGGTGCTTTATGCTCCTGAGCTGACGTCTCCGATGGTTCCCAGCACCCTACGCTGCCTCGCGTGAAGGACGGTGTCTGGCACTCACAAGGAACGTGCAAAAGTTGAAAGTGGAGGAAAGCCAAAGAATTCCAGTGTAAACTTTTAAGACCCTGCACGACGTTCATGGTTTGAATTCAGCTGGGAGTAACGGCGGGCAGGGACAGCATCACCATTGCCCTCAGCACGCGAGAAGCTTTATATTTTTATAATTTTATTTAATATTTATTTAATATTATATTTATTTAGACTTATATTCCCAGGCTGAAGGGGAAGCTGGATTCAAGGAAAACCAATGTGGGAGACTCGGTAAGAGCCTGTGAGCACCCAAGTAGCCCCAACCGGCCGCGCGTGGTGGGGAGACGGGGAGTTATCCATACGGCCCTGAGCTGTCAGAGTACACACTACTCCGTCTACAGAGGCTTTAAACACAGAGGCTGACACATCAAACTCTTCCTTTTCCATTTCATGGTCTTTCTGAATTTAAACAGCACTGGACAATCTAAACTGAAGTAGCTGGTACTATAATACTTGAGCATCTGTCCCTCCGGCTCCTTAAAATTTACCTCCCCCGCTTCATGATCTTTGTGGACATTTGTGCCCATTTTTTTGCCACTATCTCAAGCAAATAATACAGCCTCAAATAACGATAAAGTTGCTGTTCTCCCAGGATCAACAGAAAAAAAAAAAAAAAACAACCAATCCTTTTAATGGACAGTGAACACACCCTGTAATCCAAGCGCATCCCTGAACAGACACAGTCCTGGAGTCTGCCTGGGAGAATTCAATTCCGCGGTGATAAGACCTCCCAAACTTAATCCCCACACCAGCTTTTCTGGCCAAAATATCAGCCCCGGAGAGCACGACTTTCTGCATGTCACCCACGGCCACATCCCTGCCTCCTCCACGTGCCTGTCTGCCCTGCAGGACACACTTAGAGACTTCTAAACAAACTACACAGAAATACTCATCCAGGTGCAGAAGTCTCCTCTTGCTGTGGATTTTGCTGCATTTCCATCCAGAAACGTCTGTGCTACCCACTCGATTCACAACACAACAGGAACTATCTAATCTATCAATCTAAGCTACAAGCAATTTGCATTATACAGGTAAAAGCACACTTCAAAATATACTTATTTTGTTTCCTAAGGACAAAAGAACCCTTCCCTGTGTTTTAAGAATATCCATCCTGTTCCTAAATTCCACACATAGCATGGAATTTATCCCTCCTGGGTGTGCGGTTCCTTGGGGGGTTGGAGAGCAGGAGATAACAAGCAAAAATAATCAGTTATGCACTTTCAGTTTTAGTATGATCAGATTTTACATCAAAATAGCATCATCTTTATACCTAACTCTTCTTGCGTTTGTTGTCACACAGCTGCTCAAGCAATTAATGAAAATTAAGTCTTTCCAATGGCTCCATCTTGTATTGAGGTTAGCAAGAACAGTCAAATACATTATACAACCAAACTCAATCCTTTCTTTTTAATTGACATCAGGCATTACCAGGCCAGTAATTATGTTTATTCATCTCCATGAAAGGACAGAGGGATGCTGGCTGCCTGCACGCTTCAGTCTACAGATCCCTTATTACTCCTGGCAGTACAAGAACAAATCAATCCCCAAATCCTTTTCCAGAGCTCCATTTCTGTCTTTTAACCATCAAAAGCACTTAGGGTGCAAAAAAAAAAATAATGTTTTATTTGAACAGATGTTCATTTACTCTCTCCCTGAGTCACACACAGAGGAATTTAGAAATGTGTGTTGGGTTTGACTTTTTTATCTAGAAGGGGTTTTATTTGTCTTTTAAGCAAAGATCTTTGGGAGCAGGTGTCCCTGACCTCGGGAGCTGGGGCTCTCGGAGAGCTGTGCCCCAGCACCCCCAGCGTTCAAAGATCCAACCCTGCTACTCACGGTAACGCCAGCTTGGGTGAGGACACTTCGAGTTTCACTCTTCATGGTTTTATCCCTTCTCTAAGACCTTTGTGAGAGGCTGCAGAGAGCCAGCGCCGTTCCCGGCACGACTCACCAGCCCAAGCTGAAAGCAAAGTTCCCACCAAGGCTGAAGCTTCAACAAAATGAACTTAAAAGGCACTAAAGCAGAGTGCGTTTCTCAGGCACCTGCCATTCCCCTTCGCCTCCCGATGGACGGAGTCAATAAGGAACCCAAAGGCACATACACACCACAAAAAGAAACATCAAGGCTTTCACAAACGCGTGGAAGCGACAGCAGGAGAAGAGCCCGTTACCAAGTGCATTAGCCCCAGGGCACCGAGCTGCATTCCACCAAAAAAGGCCACAGCTATATTCCCAGAAAACATCTTATTTCAAAGGAAATGTTTTGGTTCCCATGACGTAACCAGGTGTCACCCCCAGTGAGTAACGGCAGGAACGCACAGGAGGGAGCGTGGCCGGTGCCAACAGAACTCCCTGGATGGGCAGCCCCAGGCTGGGGGGGTGATACATCCTGCACTCTCCCAGTGGGGACAATCGAGGTGTCATCCCCACCCCGACACACCTGTAAAGAAAGACAGAACCAGTTTTGCTTTAAAAGCATTTCAAAGCCTAAGCTCCCTTTCGGTTACCTTTTGAAAAGACAAAAAGCTTTTCAAAACTTGAAAGGGCTCCTCAGCAGCAAACCATCTTTAAAACTGGTTCCTTCATACATGAAGGATTCTGAGCAACCCATAATAAAGCACGTTCCTTAGTAAGGAGATGCTTAACTGATCCTTCTGGGTTTCAAATGTTCCTTACAGAGTCTCCTGAGCCAGAACCCCCCGCAGACGCACCCTCAGGCAGCAGCTCACCCCACAGGGCACAGCCCTGGTCTACTGTCTCTATTCAAATTAGCAACTCATTTCAACATGGGAAAACCTAAAAGCGTGTGCTTTTTAGTCTGGAGAAGAGCAGGCTGAGGGGGGATCTGATCAACACCTATAAATACTCAAAGGGTGGGTGTCAGGAGGACGGGGCTGGTCTTTTTCCAGTGGTGCCCAGGGACAGGACAAGAGGGAACGGGCACAAACTTGAACATGGGAAGTTTCATCTAAATACGAGGAGGAACTTCTTCACTTTGAGGGTGACAGAGCCCTGGAATGGGCTGTCTAAGGAGGTGGTGGGGTCTCCTTCCCTGGAGACATTCAGAACCTGCCTGGTCCCTTCCAGGGGGTAGTGATTCTGTAATTTCCCCATTTAAGATCATAATACCCTGAAAACATGAACTTTTACTGTGTAAGATTAAACCAAAGACTTAATCATTGCTGTAGCAGAAGCCTCCCCTCTTGCCCACAGCAGCCACTAGGGAATGCAGCAACTTTTTTAAGAAGCCCTTACCTCCAATAGAGTTTTGGTTGTTTTGGTCTTCGGAAGATTGCAGGGCTATCAAACACAATCATACATTAAGATTTGCCATAAAAAAGAAGTCTCAGCAAAGCGAGGATCAGAAGTTGGGGCACCACCAAGAGATGGAGAAACTCTTCCAAAAGGAAAAAATGGCTGAGGTCATTGTAAGAACTGAACGTGCGTTATGAAGAAATCATCAGCTAAAGGCTAATCTATAACTTGTACACTTGAAAAATGCTAAAGCCTTGCTCCCACAGAACGTGTGCCACCGAGTGACATTTCAGCGTATTACAGTGACATTACGTGCTACATTTTGCATTTCAGAGATTACTTCCACCTGTTACAACTTTACATCAAATAACATTAGAGGCTGCTGGCCAGAGAGCTCTTAAAGACCTTCCAGACAAGAGATCCGAGCTATTTTTAAAGTTTCTCTGTTACGAACGTCTTCAGACTTCTAAGACAGTCGATGTACCCATCTTCTCTCTCTTTCTCAAGTAACTCCGAGGTCTTGAAAACTATAATTTCTAGAATGAATATCCTCTACGTTATTCTGTCAGAATCTAACTCAAGAAGAATTTAAGCATATAATACCTAACATCAGCGTCTTGATATTTTCTAGTGAATTATTTCATAACCCCAAAATTACCACCGAGGCATCGCTACATTTGCAGTATGTTTCTTGGGGTATATCCAGCAACTACTTTTCGATTATATATGCTCGATTTACCCTTGAAATGGCACTACTACAACACAGGAGTTGAGTTTCTTGCCTTACATCCCACTAAACCAGCATCTCTCAAAGAAAATAATCCTATATAAGGGCTTTTATTACTAGACCTTAAAAATTCTTTAACACGTTGGATATTTACCTTGCATTACATCAAAACACACATTGACTTGTGCTTTTCTACTAAATATCCGCATCCTTTTGAGCACTCTATCTCTTGGAACGTCTCACCGCATGTTACCAGTCTTTCAATCACCTCTAGTTTTTATTTTACTACTTACAATTAAAAAATATTGCCCGTATAAAATGCGAGCCTTTGACCAGCAGAAAGCAGCAAATCAATGCCTCAGTGACGGTAAAGCCATGCTCCCTGTTCCGACTGCACAGAAATATGGTAAATGCCAGGAGCTGTAGCTCCCTGCCCTAAATCTCCTCCAGTCCCCAGTTTGCACCTAACTGGCTGCGAATCACACCCAAGAAATCACTTCACCTGAAATGACAGCACCCCCAATTCCTAACAAGCTCTGCTTCTCCTGTAACCACGCACAGCCCTCCAGAGGATTTTGAAATAAACGAAAGCTTACGATATGATGAACGTCCCATATTAAAACGTGTAAAATTTAAAATCTTTATAGAGCTCGTACTTTTTAGATCAAAAGGGACAAACATCAAAGGCGCCGTGAGAACCTCCACAGTTCACATCACAGAGCCCGTTCTAGGAAATGTTATTACAAAAGTCTCAATTGCTCGCGTTGACTTCACACTCCCACAGATTTTGTGCCCGTAGTTTTGCACAAAAACTTAAAAGAAAAAAGCATTTTACCACAATTCATGACCTCAAACACTTGAACTTTGAAACATTTCAACCTAAAAGCTCTGCCATCCACCCGTTAGTGTTTTACAGCAGCGATACCTGTGAGTCCCTCTCCTTCTCCTATTTACCCTTTAGAAAACTCCACGTGTTTCCTTTGAGCAGGACGGACAGACACCGTCCTCCAGGCTGCGGCTAAAAGCATGAGTAAGTACCAGAGCATTTATATACTCCATAAATGGAGTGTTTGCAAAAAAGGGCAATTCAGCTGAGCACTTAACATATGGCTATCAAACAAAATTAAAAAAAAATAATACTTATTTTAAATCAAATTCATCCGAGATGAACCCAAAGACCTATTATTAAAGGTAATTTAAAGTTATTTATCCCAGATCATCCCACTCTCAGTATTGCAGCTCAGTAAGGAGCATTCTGTTTCACCGGATGAAAACTCAGTTCTCCGGAAGAAGACCATGGAAATCACTGGGTAAAGGCTTCCCAAAAGGAAGGACAATTATTTTGGGAGGGAAAGTTACTTTTAAAAAAAGACTTGAAGCATTTCTTCTACAATCTTTTTCTGCAGGAGCACCCAGCTCTAACCCCTGGCCAACATGAGCTTAGGAACACAAACAACATTCCCTAATTGCAGAGCTGAAAATATATCTAGGATCTATTTCTGAATAGAAAAACTTTGATTTTTCGGTAGTAATTGCAGATTTGTTTGTAAATTTACTTAAATTAAGTCTGTTTGCCTTTCTTCCATCCCCATAACAGCTGCCCAACAACCAGTCAAAATCATTGTATTTTGCTTAATTTCTATTCAATAGAAATAACTTAATTGCAGCCAGCTCTTCAGCTGCAATTTCGCAGCCCTGACATACACCAGCCATTTTATTTCCAGCACGTGACGGCAGGAACCAGCTGCCTCAGCCCACTTCTCCAGAGAATTTCAAAAAAGCAGCTCAGACACAGGACGTAGCAGGAACAGCTGATTTTTATCACGGGAAATCTACTTGCACAGACAGGGCCGTGCTTTGATTTTTCTGACTCACTCTTGCTGGCTTTGACTCAGCAAGAAGATTTCTCTTTTCTTATTAAATCCGCATCACTAATGAACCTGTGCTATTTTCACATTTCCCAAGTAGTTAACTATTAAAAATAGGGCTGATACACTGTGATATCAAAGAGAATAAAGCAGTTGCGCTGTACAGCTAATATTTTTTATATTTTCAAGTAAAAGAAAAGGAGTGCCCTCTTTCCAAGTCCATTCCAGTTTTATTTTGCTGGACCATGAGGTGCCCTTCTCCCCTTTTCCGGGTGTCCACACTGGGGAGCAGACAGGGAACAATCCATCGCCTGCTCTGGATGCAACGTCCTGTTGTCCAAATGCCAGTTCCCAAGGCTTCTCCCAGGAGGTGCCACTGGAGCCCAGAATGACAAATTCCTAAAGCCAAATTGAACTACTTTTGAGACTAACGGTGAAAAGGTGTTTTCAGGAGGCTCCATCTTTGCTGCAAGGCTTTGCACCAGCCCACGTGCAAAAAATCTCATGGAGTTGTGATCATTTCACACTTAATGGACTAACTTGGAACTTAAGGGTTTTTTCTGGAAGATTTGAAGCCTTTTATCCGTGCTTGGCCCATATAACCCTGAGAATGTCTCTGTACACTCGATGGCACAGGGTGCGACAGGGCAGGGCAGTGATACCATCCAGGACTTTCAGATAAGAAGAAACTGGGAGATGTAACAGTCTGCAGAAGATGGCTAAGCGAAGCCATTATTACTGTTAAACTTCATTTTAATTCTTAAATAAAACAAAACCAGTCAATTTGCAGCCCTGCTGTGATCATTCCTTCCCCATGCTGCGAGAGAACATGGATAAACTCATTATTGCTGTACTTTGTAATGGGGATAATTCACCTTCTTTTGTTTCATCTGCAAATCCCAGTTATCTAGCAACCACGAGCCACGAAACGGGGAAGAATAAGGGGAAAGCAGCTTTCTAACAAGATGTAGAATATACCTTCAGCTCTACTCTTGCTGCTAGTGTAAACTATTTTTAGCATGTGTAGATCAGATGCATCATTCTGATTTTATCCAGTTACTAGTAAGTGGCACCTGAAAAAATATGATGATTTAGGCATAGAGAGGAAGCAAGAATGTCTTTCTATTTATTCAGAATATTTCATTGAACCAGGAAATATGCACTATAGAGCATTATTAAATTCAAACTGGGGCTTTCTTCCTTGAACTATAGTTTACACTGCAGTAAATAAGGGGTGGGAACAGGTATGCATGATAAATGAACCAAACAGAACACAACTGAATGAATAAATAATTATCATACTTCAGTAAGTAAAAATATTAATACATGCAATCATCTATTTATAAATAAAAAAAACAACCTTAAGTACAATATTAAAACTGTCTGGCCAAGGAGACTTAAAAAGTCAACATTTTCATCACAAAAAAACCCTTCTGCTTATTCAAGTTCACGACCACACACAAACCCTGATGACATTGATCCCTCTGTCCTCTTTCCCTTCCCTCTCCCGAGTCAGGATTTAACAGCCCAAATGGAAGAGCCCTTTCACAATAAATAGACATTTCCCCTACATTTTGGCTGTGCAGGCTTCACATTTTCTTATGTCTTAAGACAGACACTTCCTATCTCTGTGTCCTCAGGATCCTCCTGAGCCCCATCCCAACCCCCACCTCCTTCCTCAGTGTGCAAAGACACAGTTTTGCAAGTATTTTATTTGAAAAGAAAGCCAATAATAATTTAAAGCTTGTCTTTCACAATGCAAATTAACAGTCTATTCTACTTATCAATAAAATATGAAGTGTCCGTTCCCATGATTTTCCACATTTCAGGTGAGACCCCTTTGCTCCCTGGCATCATTATACATACAAATCCAAATTTACAAACAAAAAAGGTGGAGGAGAAGGAAGAAAGAATGCAGAGATACTCAGGGTGAGTTTCATTTTAAAAAGGAAAAAAAAAAAAAAAAAACTTACATTTGTCTGATTGCCCTATCTAATAATTTAAAAGATAACTCTTTTCTCCATGCAAATCAACATTTCCACAAGAGGTTTGGTAAATGTTTAAACACAAGAGGCACACACATTTTCAAGTACTCTTAAGCTCAGAAAAAAGCTTTTACAATTTTTAACCATCTGTGCTCCACCACCTACACCTCCATCCTGAAGGGGAGAAAAGTTCCCCTGAGCAGCATTAACCTCTTGAGCTCTCCTCATCGTTTCCTCCCTCGCCCAGCACTGCGAACCCTCCTCTGAGTGACTCCGGAGGTTATTCCCTGCAGAACCCCTTGCTTTTCCCAGCAGCGAGGAGGAGATGTGGGAGGAGATGCAGGAGCCAGTTTCGCAGCCAGAGGCAGGACCTGGTCCCTCCCGAGCAGCTCCGCGCTCTCCCAGCCCAGCACATCCCTCCTTCCCACCCCGCAGCCCCAGCAACTCACCATTTCTTCAATTAACAAAGTCGAAAATTACTTTTTAAATATTTATTTTTAACCAAATAGAGCTAATAAACCCTGCCACACAAAATCAGGCAGATTATCACATCTTACTTTTTGTGCTTTGCCTTAGCCCTTAAATTATTTAACATGTAAGCAGTGATTTTTTTATAACAGAAAAGAGATGCAAACTCATTCAATTTGAAAACGTAAGTAAAACTTTAATCAGTGAATAGTGCATTTGGTATCTTCACGTTGTTAGATTTCCTACCGAGGAAGCCATCTGGTTTGGGGTAAAACCATCACTGTTTGCAATATGGAGACATTCTAATTAATGAAGTAAAAATAGCAATTTGGCTTGAGAGGTTTGGGCAATTTATAAACATACTTAAGTCCCTCCATTTATCGTACAGGCTCCTCTCATCACAGAAGGTCATTGGAGCAGGGCATGAATTATGGCTTGGCTTTGTTCAAGGAAGGAGCTGCACCAGGGACCCAGCAGAGCATCCCCTGGGAAGAGCCTCAGCATCTTCCCAAAAGGTGGCTTTTTTATTTTTCCCTCTTCCTGCTGCATTTTTATGAGAACAACTCCCTCTCTTTGGGAGCACAGAACGGACATTTGCTGAACTGTGTAAAATCATACACACATTTTACAAACATACCTCAAAACATACAGCTACACCGCCTGCTCATTAGATACCCCAAATTAATTACCCACACTGTTTATCATTTATAAATTTTATCATTTCTGAAAATTTCTGAAAAACCACAGAAAGCCCCCACCTCACACAGCCACTACAAGCAACTGCAGAATTAAAAAAAGAACTCTCTTCCCCAGCAAGTATGTTTGTGTTTATTACTGCAGTGCTTGGAAGCCTGAATTGAAATGAGGGTCCTACTGTGTTGGCAGCTTGTACAAAAACACAGTAAGAAAAACCCTGGCCATAATAAATTTATTATTGAAGTCCTGCTCCTACAAGCCCCGCTGTCAGCACCGCTGCCCAGGACAAGCAGGGTTTTTTCTGGCATGTACAGCAACACACACCACTTAAGAAATCATACAGACCAACATTTGGGCTATTTTGGAACATAATGAATCCAAAATGGGTTTAGGCATCAGTTACAGAGGTATCTGTACCTTAATCATCTCAGTCCTTTTATTGTCACTGGAAAGAAACAGGTATCTCTAGCACCTTATTTCACAGAGTAGTCTGGGTTGGCAGGGACCTTAAAGCCCATCCAGTGCCACCCCCTGCCCTGGGCAGGGACACCTCCCACCACACCAGGTTGCTCCAAGC
>JAOQGH010000011.1:2604367-2650255 GCA_025769975.1 Gallinago jamesoni | reverse complement strand
CCCCCCCCCCCCCCCCCCCCCCCCCCCCCCCCCCCCCCCCCCCCCCCCCCCCAAAAAACACTTCAAGCTGACACCAAATAACTTAATGAAAAGGGAGGAACTAAATAAGAACTGCACCTGTATCGAAACAGTAAATACATGATACAGGGGGCCTGCCTTTCAAACAATGCTATGTATCAAAGAACAGCACAAGGTAAGGGAGGTAAAAGGATTTAGAAGTCTCCAAAATTTAAACCTCATAGTAAAGAGCCCCAAATAAAGCATTTCTAATGATAGAGCAGCATCTCTGTCTTTAAGACACAAAAAAATAATCAGCCATTAGGAAACACAGCATTCTCACAATTCCCTCACAAAAAAATAAAGCTAAAATTGAAAAAACTGGGAAGGAGAACTACAAGATTACAAGCATTCAAGATTACTTTCCTCAAAGAAAGCATACGAAGCTGAACTATTCCAGATTCCAGAACTAGTGTAATAATCTGGTGGGCTGAAACATTGAAGAAAATGGAAGAAAGGCATACTGTGAAGTTTGAAAACAGGGGCAAAGAAAAGATCATTTTGATAAGCGCACCACAATATGGTAAGTTAGAAGGGGAGGGTCGAGCCAAGGAGGAAGGCCAAAAATACGGCTCTGAAAACCTTTGCATATGCAAATCATTTAAGAATGCTACATAGCACCACGAGAGGACAATCAGGAAATGCTCAGAAAGGACTGAAAACTCCTCCCGAGAAACACATTAGTAGGTATGTCTGTATTTGATGGAAGCAACAAAGATCAAGGATAAAACAATCAATTAAATCTCAAGAGAGTGGAAAAAGCCACAAAGAGGATGTGGAAACAAACCCCCCCTGAACAGTGCTTCAGGTAATAGCGTCACTTTTAGGGCGCTGGGAACACAAGAGGTGGGGTGAGGACATCCACTGGTGGTTACTCATCACCGGACGGAGGCAGCCTTAGTCAACAGGCTTGTTGTTACAGCTGGCGATGTTCAAACTTGGGAAAATATTGGCAAGGCTCAGGCTGCCAGAGCTGGATTATCCCCCATCCACTTGCACGCAGCAGCACAGAACAATACAGGTTGATAAACTCCAGCGGAACGGTTGAGTCAGTTAATGAAAAAATTATAAGCACAGCGGAGGACTCAACAGACCTGTCAAGTAAGAATTATTTATGAGCTATAAAGCAAGTTAGGTTAACATCTGTGGTGTTATTAAAATTTAAAAAAAAAAAAATGTATTTGTGGATCAGATATAAAGAAACACATATTAGAATAATAAGCTGCTAAAATTCTAAGAGAGCTGCGCAGGAGAGAAGCAGAAGCTTTATTGTCCAAATATCTTTTAATCAGCCTGGGAAGAGCGCTCAGTGTATGAACAAGAAACATTCTGACCAAATAAATGTGCCTCACTAAGAAGATAAATGCGTGCACACTTATCTGCCTGACAGATTTCCTTCTTAAGAAGGAACACACTGAATTATATAAATGAAAAACAAACTTTCAGGAACGGTCAGTTCATTCTTAATAAACTCAAGGACAGGACTTCACCGCGGTCAGAGGAGCTATGGATTTGTCAACATACTTGAGACTTGTTTAAAAATGGATTTATGAAAAACTATCAAACTTTTTTGGAAGAAAGTGCTCTGAATTATTATTTGGATGGAACACCTCGAACATATGGACACATTTGCTATTCGGTACCACAATACATTCTGGAAGTCTGATGGGTCTTTAATATCTCACTTCTAATACCCTAATACTTCTAATTAAGTTAGCCCAACATCTGCAGGACCCACCACCTGCATCTTATCACTCAGCAATTTCTTTCAGAAATGCAGCCTACAACGCAACTGTGACCCTCTAAAACTCTTTTGGGGTAAAAATTAAGCTTAGACTTCCTAAAGAGATGAGATAGAGAAGAAATTGCATGGAGTTCTGGCAAAGCAGCGATGAGACCTTCACAGAAATGCCTTTGATCTTAGAAAGGCAAGAACCAAAAGAGAAGAGCATTTGACAGGGGCTCTTTTAGCTCTGGAATTAAAATATAAAGTGGCAGGTTCCAAAAGGCTCTATAAATACATTGGAAGTTAGAAGTAATTGGCTCTCTCATGAACCAGGAAAGAAAAAAAAAAAGCCCTACACCAAAAAAATTGTGAACGACAGGCAGGCTCCTGGCTGGTAAGCTCGAGAAAAAAAATTGTGCGCCTTCTATCAGTTAAGAACAAGAAAGAGAGAATTCCTAACTAACTCAGCAGAAAAAAAAGCAGACCCTTTGGGCTACTTTATAAAGGATTACACGCCTCAGATAAATTCAACATGAAAAAAAGACAAGAGTACTTTAAGAATCTGCTGCGGCCTCTGCCAGAAATAAAAGGCACAAATTTCTGGACTCACACCTCAAAGTGCAGAGAAACATAAAACCAAATAAAACATGCAGTTTTGCAGCTGAATTTTATTAGGTTCTAGAAGGAATCTGAACTCTTACAGCAGTATTAATTTGATGTGATAATGTAAGAAGGAAATAGTCCATCTGCTTGGAAAAGAAACAAGGATAATTATAATAGGTGGAAAGATTGGATCCATTACACAGGCTTATTTCACTAACACGATACTGGAATTAATATATTAGTGGACTGATCTGATGTAAACTAATTAAATACATACCCAAATCAAGGAATGGTTAGAATAATCAAGCAAACTCCAGAGAAGTAAGAGAGAGGTCCTTGATGAAACACATAGAAACAGTAGAGTACCTCATAGTCTCTGGATTCCAAAAACGGAACAGAATTGCCCTGGAAAGGCTGAATTAGGGGGAAGAAGTCTGAAAATCCTTGCTGACAAGCAGCAGCAGGCAGAAGTGGCTACCATGGGCTTTAGTGCCACTGCTGGCCCTAGCCAGAAGGCTTCTGGCCACAGTCATACTGCATCTTCACCCAGAAGGAATAAAAGGATGGAGCAAAGCACAGCCCTATTATGCTTTAAACCAAACATATCATACATCAGTTTTGCCCTGGATACAAACCTGTGAGTCAGAAGATGTACATGTCTGTATATCTCTGTAAATTAATTTAGAATAGAAAAATAGAGGGATTATTTAACTATATTCAGATCACATTTCAGCTTCACAGATGCTGTTGTCTGGCAACTTTGTGGAATATCCATTTACGACAGAAGAAAATACAGCCTAATCAAAACACTACTGCAGTCATAATGTGTCCTCAAGGCATTGCTGTAAAATGTCTTGAGTGCCCTTGAGTCACAAGAGAATTTTTGTTAAAGCAAGGGATTAAATATGTGCACGGATACCCATGCAGAGGGCTGTACTGCATACACTACAGTGCTATGAAATCCTCCGAGTGGAGTTCTGAAAGTACACACACACAAAATTAACCACAGGAGATTACACAATCTGATGCTGCAGTAGAAATTCATTTATTTTAATTGGCATTACTGCATGTAACTGTACATTCATACACACGTAATTGGTATTCTTCTTTTATAAATATTTTGTGTTACTGAACCCACAATACCATAAAGAGTAGCAAAGGAAAAAAAAAAAACCCACCCCAGCTGAGTCAAAATAAATTTTAACCACAGCTCTTCTGAGAAGTTGCTCAGCAGTTTCTGAAGGAGGAATAATAAGAAGGCATTTACTGTTACCACTACCAGTGTTCTTTTAATCATGAAGAATTATCAAAACCACATCACAACATCCAGGGATTGTTAGCTTGACTTCCCTGACCCTCTTTGCTAACTGTGTTACTGCAAATGAAAGACACTGCAAAGAGCAGTAATTTCAAAGGCCGGGGCGCTCACTTGGATTCCCCGAGAAAAAACCACACCACCTTTAACCCTGCTTCAGAGGTCTCCTCCACCCCTGCAAGGCACAGTGCCCACAGTGCAGGGAGGTGGGAGACACATGCACTGAGATTTCACCCAAACCCCCACACTCCGGAGACCCCCCCCAGGCTGTCACCCACCGATGGAATTTAAAATCGTTACATGGGAGCTGAATCGACAGCAGACCTGAAACCTCTACTAGATGACTTTGACAACATGGGACTTAGGATTTTGAGTTTGTTCCCAGTTCCCAGGGACGGGTGTAGCTCGATGTCAGCGTTTCCCAGTGAACACAGGTTGTTCTGGAGACATCTGCCCCCACTGCCAGGGCAGGTCCCACTCCCAGCTCTGCCCCCCACATCCCACCGCCCCACAGGGATACACCTTCTGAGCCCACCAGGCAAATCATGACACCAAAACCACCCGGGGAAACTTCATTTTCAACATTTCACAATTGAAATCATTATGTTCACAAGGAATACAATTTAAGTAAATAGATAAATAAATACCTAATCTTTTTTAAGCACTTGGCTGAAACAAAAAAAATCCAGAGCCCCTTAGAGTCCCAACTCTGCCTCCACAAAATCCCAACAGGGAAGGCAACAGCAATCCAAATTTTTTTTTCCTTTGAAATGCAGTAAGAAACACAGAATTAAATATATTTATTAAAAAAATCTAGGCAGCAATGAATTCATCTCATGTCATGTTACAGTTTGATAGACTAACACTCATCTGAAACATTTTCCAGCGGAGGGATGCTTTCCATTTAGACACTGTTAATATCACAAACCTTATAATCTCCTTTTCTTACTCCCTCTCCTCCCCTGAAGAATGCCAAACACAATTTCTCAATAAAGCAATTTATTTCAAAGGCAGAATTGTGAGAAATTCTATTAAATATACAGTATCATCGTTAGGCTTTAGAGGAAACCTCATCTATTAAGTAGTCATATTGTTTTTCAAGACAACCCGTTTCTGTTTTGCTCAGACAGAAATACAGCCATATCAAATCTCGTTATTTCAGAACTGACATTTTTCATTCACAAAATAAGAAACATATTTGCAAAGCTCTGCATATACAAGATCCTTCATATTGCTTTGGAAGATAAGCCAAAAGGAATACTAGGGAGCGATAACAGAACATCTGACAAAGATAAGACTTTGTAGAGAAACCACAATTTAAGATTATTTGTCTATGTACAGTTTTCCAAAGGTTGGGAGTATCAGCAGAGAACTGTATTTTCAGGGCTTTAAACTGTAATCAGGGTACTTCACAGAGATACAAAAATCACAGGAGCCACTTGCTCGTGTGTCTTCCCAAAATCTGCATGTCTTTTCACGCAGGCACCTTCCCCAGCTTCCCCACTCCCGCAGCCAAAGCCTGAGGAGCTCAGCAGGAAAGAAAATCTCCTCCAGAAAAGCAGCGAGTGACAGCCACGACCTCGGGCTGGAATTACTAAGGGTGTCTTTGCAAAACAGACATTTTTCCCCACTATAGGAGATAGACACTAATTACAGTAACCAGTGCAAGGAACCCAACACCACGATGCACCACTTTGACTTTCCATGACAAATATCTTTAGGATCAATCACCCCAAACTGGGATTCTCACCAGAAACCAAACTCTAACAGGTTACCGATGTGTACAGACCAAAAAGAAGTCAGCACTGCTACAAGGCACCTTCAGGACAGAGCAAAGGTTGAAAAACACAATTCCCCCCCAGAAAAGCTGAGGTAGTAAGATATTAAAGGGGGGGGGGAATCCTGGCACTGTGAGAAATACATATTAACTTGCTTCAACACAAAGAAGAAAAGCTGTTTTTTTCCATTCCATTTATCACCACTGTATCTCTGCATCTTCACTCCTGGTTTCCCATGGCATATACATACACACTATTTACACAGGCACACAAGCACAAATAAACACCGGATCCCAAAATATTCAAAATGTGCTGCCAGATGGCTTTAAAAAGAAAAATGAAAGATCTAATTAAAAGCTCTTACACCGCCAGCATTCCATTTTTGAAAATAAATACCAAAGTTAAATAAAAATGTTTTTAAAGCATATCAATATTTTTTGTAATGTTTCAGTTCACAATCCCAATCTCTCCCAACCTTCCTCCCCCCCCGGATCAAACAGGCCCAGCCCTCCCAACCACCGCTGACTGTAAACTCCTTTCCTGGCACAGTGGAAAAAGGAGACTAACAGAAATCTGGGTGATTTCTCCTTAATTTCCCCCTGTCTTTAAAAAATAAAAATAACTACTCCTGCTATCACAGGTATTGTCTGGAATGAATAAGATTTCACTGCTACAAGTTTACAGTCACTTTTGAGGAAAAAAAAATTATTTTCTTAATTCCCATAATTGAAACCTGAACCTTGATGTTAGTTTACTACAGGGTTATGTGTAACTACTATTTGTTTCCCTCTACATCTTATCTCCCCAATAAATGTATGTTTATGTGTATGTTTATGTGGTTTACATACATTTTAAAATAAACATATGTATACTTTTAAATATTAAATCACAGCACAATATTAAAATGCCCTATGATGATGTTTTGAGTCTACAAGATGATCAGCTGAGTACATCTATTCATTAAGAAGAAGAAAAACCCAGCAAGACCAAAACACACATAAAAGGAATACTTTCAGAAACTGTAAATAAACCCCATGCACGAGGAGCTGGTGTTTACTTACCACTGGACCTGTTTTTGCGGTTTGACTTCCCTCCTGTAAGAAGCATCTTGAGACTGTTTCGAAACATGGTGATCCTGTTCCACTGCGCGTACCCCAAAGACTGTGCAAAAGCAGAACAACAACAGAGGTAACATCAACACCCCCATCTGCTCAATGGGAGAACATTACAGAGAAGCGGTAAGGAGGTCCTAAAAACAAGAGAACAACTTAGAAGGATGAAAAGCCATTTTGCCAATACGTTTCCTAACAATAGAAATCAACATCCACATAAAACCTACCGTTCCGTTTGCTCCCATTCATCCAGGCTGTTTCCAGAAGACAATTCCAGCACAGCTGGCACGACCTACCTCTTTTGTCAAACCACTTCACCAAATTATCATCACCCTAAACTGGGCAAGACTCAGCGTTTATCAAACCCTGGCTCCATTTCCCATTCCTATTAAAGCCAAATCCATCAGCAGGAGCATCTTCCTTCATGTTGCTCAGAAAAAAAATCAACCCTGCTGACAACAACCCCCAAACTACAAAAGCTGTTGTCTTTAGCTCCTGGGCTAGTTGACTGTCAAATTCTTCTGAGAGTAGAATAAATTGTCATGAGGAGAACCACCCAAACCCAGAGTTAACTGATGAAAAAAAAAAAAAAATATCAAACGGAAACATTATCCATATATTCTCCTTGCTCTATATGTCTCAGAAAAAAAAAAAGTTGTCTCTGTGCTGTTGAAGATAAAAGGATGAGCTTCTGGGTTCACCAGACACACTGACAGCTTGTTCTGGTGGAACATCCTCTTAGTAAAGTAGTTAAACCATCAAAACAGCAACAACAAAAGCAGCTCCTAACTAGACCAAAAGAATAGTAGAGTCTTTGATCAGGACATATAATAAACCACAACCTTCCTTCCTTCCTTCTATTGTACACATAATATTCCATAGTTACAGGTAACACATTCATCTTGCAGAAATGTATCACAATTTTTTCCTCCTGCAACAGTATTACGTTCTTCTTGGAGGATGCTCAAGTAATGTGATCTTGAGATTCTTCACGTTGATTTAATACTTTCAAGAATATTAATAGAAATAATACCCAGTTCAAAGAGCTTTATGTGTGTATTTAAAACCACTAAAGTCCTTTTCATATGACTCAGTGAGAGACACCAGCATTTCAGGGCAATAAGCTAGAGCACCCACGTAGCAAACACCTGTAAGCACACAGGAATGACATTAACTTCAGCCCTTCCCGACCTCAGAACTGCCCATTCACTTATTAGATTCCACAAACAGATTTGGGGGTGTGTTTGTCTGCATGGATGTATGTGTGCAGGCATGAATACTAAACAGAAAATATAACACTAGTGTTTCTTTTGCATCTAGGAATCACTTGAGCGTCACCTTGAGCATCTTTCTAAGGGCTTGGATAACGACCTTGAAGTATAAGAAGTGATTATTGAGGCTCATTCCCAGGTCTCCTAAAGTTCTGGCCCCTCTTCGGAGCATCCAACTGCTACACGGCTACAAAACAATTCCATCTGGGCACAAACACTAGCCTTAAATTTGAATTCTGTTTATTTAGTTTCCTTAGATGGATGTTATGTTTCAGCTCCCAGCACAGAAAGAAAACTTCTGGATTCACAGATCCTTCCTCTCTTCCCATCTGTTATTAATTAACTCCATATACGACACCCTTTGCAACACCAGAAGGAGAAAATATGAAGTAGACAGTAAACGTAAAGAGGAGGCAACCAAACTCAAAGTGTTATTTATTTTGGAACATGCTAATATTATAATCCCTCCAACATCCCACTAATCCAAAGCATTATCTAGGCTTTGAGCAAGACGAGGCGGCAGTAAACACCTCCTGCTACTGTTAGGGGAGCTGCTCGAGTCTGAATGCAACTTACCTTTTCCTCCTCTACAATATTGCCAGCTGTGCTCATAACAATGTGTACATCTGATTGATCAATTTATTATTTTTATTATTATTTTTTTTTAGAAAAAGCAGACTCAAGTGGTTCTTCTATTAAACCAAGTGTCATAGCCATAATCAAGTTAATTTTTTCCTAAAACTTTATGAACAGAAGATTGTAACTATGACTTAGCAACATTTTTCCGAGGCAGGCAAAAGAAGGAGAGGTAGTTCCTTGGTGCTCTATGATAGTAATATGTAAAAATAAGGAGAAATAGTTTCCCCAGCTATCAGGATCAGTAACAAGTCACACTAACGTATCATGCTCACGAGAATACACAACTGTTTCCTTAAGCTCCTTCCAGAGGTACATCTGGAAGAGAAGCTGGAAGAGCAAAGGACAGAGCAAAGGGGAGGCTGATAACAAATTTACACCTTCTGTAGCAGGTAACACAGCCCCCATGGAGCTCCTCTGCCCAAACCTAACCCACCTGCCCTAACTACCTGGCCACGGTGACCACTGTGCCACACGTCAGGGTAGGGTGTTGGAAGCATTCCCAAGAAACTCATACTCCCAGGAATTAGGCAGTGACACCACCTGCAACCAGGAGACTTCAGTTACGGGTTTGATTCTCTTCACCCTGAAGTGAATCAGAATCACCACCACCGATGCCAGCAACAGCAGACTCTGACTGGCACCAGCCAAGAATAATGTCCTTTTTTCCATCTCCTACCTGTGGCGTTAAGAACACTAGTTAGCTAATGTGGAAGGGCAAAAGGGGATTGTAAAGCACTCAGCTTGCTATTTCAGATCTAGATAGGAAGAGGGTAAATAAATACCAATCTTACAGCAGTTTGGTCAGAGTAGGGTAGAGGAGAAAGATCCTGCTAAAATCCCACTACAGAAAAGTGTAGGGTGTTTTCTTTTTCTTTTCTTATTTGTTTGTTTAAAAAGCTACTCTCCAGGTCTCCCTTCTGAGCCCCATCTAGGCTTGGAAGGACAATCGCTCTTTCCAATGGCATTTTCCTCAGAACCAAACTCTGATGGCAGCAGTGGACAGCCCAAAACTCCAAAGTCCCTACAAATTAAGGAGGAGGTTTAGGGACTATCCCCACATCAGCTTGTGCCAAGAATAGAACCGAGTGGAGTTGTGCCATCAGTGCTGAGGTAGAACCTAATTAACTTAATTATGCCAAAGGAGGCAACTGGACTGAGCCTGAACAGTGCCAAAGGTGAGGACAACAGTTTGCTAATCATGTTTACCTGCAGCCTTCACCTGGCAAGCCCTGACAGAAACCACTGTGCTGCCACTGGGGCTGGACTGGGAGTCTCTGCATTAGGGCACGCTGTGAATTTGCTCTGAAGAACCATGGAGTGCAGAAAGAATTCATGTCTTGCATTAAGACCCCAAGTTACCAGCCATGGGATGTCTCAGGGACTGATTCCATGTTCTCAGAGCTCACCTTGCCCTCTCAGAGAACTGCTAGGTCTTTAGTGCCCTGCACATGGGGGAGATGGAAAGAAAGGCCTTTCAGTAATAGACCTGGTGGAGCATCAACTCATGGGGTGGTTTCTCATTGTGTCTTACTGTTGTAAGTACCAAATGTATATCCTGATTAGTTGAGGTTTTCACAATACATAGTAACAGAAATCAACTGCTGTTTTTCTTTTGCATGCACAACCACATTATTTTGTGGCTTCAAGCAAACCTGGTCACAGCTCTTTCTCTGTTTAGGTAATATTAAGCCAGATATAATATAAAAGAATAAGCAGTCTAAATTAAAAATTGTGTTGGTCATATTAGTTCATGGAATTAGAAGGATTAGATAGCAAATGGTATTACAGCATTAGGAGGAGCTGGATCAGGCATTTTTTCACACCCCCAACAAACTCTCAGTACATCTTAGAGCCCAGGCTAATTCTCCTCCCCAGCCTCACCAGCAGCTGTGTCAGCAGAAGCTAAAGACACAGGATGCTGATGGGGATCCTTCACGCTCCCACAGCCACAGGGAGACTTCCGTCATCAAACCCAGCAACCAAGAGCTACCACACTTTCTTTGCCATTTAGCTTGTCATTTGTAACTTTACCAAATCTAACGAAGGTATTACGTGAGCAAAAGTCTCCAAACGGTATCAGCAAGCAAATAAAAAGGTATTATCTCTGTTTTATAGCATCAGTGGCACTTCTCAAGAGTAGCCTTTTCTTAAAAAAGAGCTTGGGGATCTTCTGTTTTATGTATAGACAGACTCTGCCACATGTTGTTTTCTCTTATAACACAGCTAAATTTCAGTGAAATATACAAACAAAAAGTTTGTGGAGCATGAGGAAGCAGTAGTAGAAAAAGAACGAGAAAAAACCAGAAAGGTAAAGGAGACTGTAAATGCCACAAGCTGCAACTTTACACCATAGTGCTGAGCTTGAACAAGTCTTATTAAATTTCACCTGGATGACTAAGGCCTAATTATTTGTTTTCTTAATTTTAAGACTGAGTTTGTAGACAGGCTTCAAGAACTACTTCATGGTTTGGGTGGCTACCCATTATTACAGCCCACAGAAGTCATTCTTGCTCCTTTTTAAACATCTCATAGGGAAGGATATTGCCTGTCAGACACAGAATTTAAAAATTAGGTCAAATTATTTTTGCCCCATATACCATCACTAAAACAGCTAGATCCCAGCATTTCCCTCTTCTATGATCACCTCACTACAAAAAAAATTATTTTTCTGTAAAGCTGATTAGTAACTACTAAGCTCTTTTTCACAAAAACTGTTTGATGTCCAATGAGACGTACAGACATTGCTTGGCCACTGCTGTCAAGTTTTGTGCAAGTCAGCATTAGAAGTTATTAAATATAGACTTTTCAGAATAGAACTCTAATCTATTTTTCCAATAATGAAAAGTTTCTATCTAAAAAAATATTAAGGGCATGCAATCTAAGTCATATATCCAATGCACATTTCTTAAGGATTTTATTTCCCCCTAAAGTTTTCCATTCCTCCCTTGCCTCCGTAGTGAAAATATGTACAAGGACAAGCATTTCACAAATTGTTTCTAGAAAGTAAAGTAACTGCAAACATTTTGGTCTTCCAAATGTTTTAAAGGAAAGAGATATCTTTATACATGTTCACAATTTTTCTTCTGGAAATCTGAGTCAGGAGAATGCCCAACAGGCTGCACGATGGCGATGCTCACAGTTTAGAAGGTCAAAGCGAGAGACTAGTGAGCAGGCAGAGCACAGTCACCACAGAGCTTTAACTGGATGTGTGAAAAGGACAATTTAAAAAAAAATTTGAAAGGCCATACTTCCAAACTGGAGGTGGTTCAACACTTCTGTCAGCTGTCTCTTTGTAGTTGAAAAATAAGTGAAGTAAAAGGCTGTAAATAAGAGCAGCTCCATGCTGGACCATTTCTCTCACTGTCCAGCTCAGGCAGCAGCTCCTACTGTAGCAAGTTAAGACAGAATTTACTTCCAGAACCTCCATAATATTCAGCAGAATTTTATGAACACTATCTAGTCAAAATTTCTCAAAACATCGTATCTACAGACTGACAGATATAAGAAAGAAGTTTTTGCAAGTTTCTGTCAGGACACATTTGTCAATGAGAAATCAGCTGGTGTCTCAGTGACAGAAGAGTGTGTCAATCTTGGGGCAGCCGATGGTCTCCAGGCTATCGACGGGAGCAGTACGGCATGGCTTAGGGTACAGTCCCACTGGGACAAACCGCTTCTGGTCAGTGTCGAAGGCAGGCACTCATACCTCATTTTTCTCAAGTTTATCACTAAAGATAAGCCTTGTAAACTGGAATCGGGAGGTGACAGCACCAGGTCAAAGGAATTTACCCAGAAGATCATGACAAAGTTTTAAAAACAAACTCAATAGATAAGCCTTAATTCCTGTACTTCTACTGCTGACAAATACCATGACAATATTGCGTATTGCCAAGCAGGAAAATGATTAGTCTATATCTCAGTCCTTACTCTTTTACTCATCTGCTTCTCTCCATCTCAGAAGAACCCGAGGTATCACATTTCTTGAGTACATCTTCCCTTAAAATCTCATTTCTGTCATTCCTATCGGGAATTAAAATGGGTAATTTCTTCTGTTTTTCTGAAAAAGGAGAAAGTCCTCCAACAGAAAACATACACTCCATTATGCAAAATAACAGAAAAGCCTGATACTCAAAATACTCTATTTTAAAAGTTCCTGGTAGCACCAGATTCTCTCTTTTCCTCAGGGAAGCTGAACACCCTACCGTAAGTTAAGAAGTGTGTATAGTAAGAAGATTGTACTACGACACCAAATAAGATACCTTTCTGAATATTACTTTTCAGGATTTAACAACATGTAAAGACTAAATTAACATTATTGAAGAGCAAAAAAATCTAACCTTTCACAAATTAGTGAACCGTTTTCAAAGCACTCAAACTTCAGAAAAGAGTAAGTAACAAGGACTTTTTTAAAACAAGTGACAGATTTATAAAGCTAATTATGAGAAGGTGAAAGAAATTGAAAAACAAAAAGGGAGACACACAACATAACCTGAGTCAGGCTTCCAAGCACTTACTCCACGTACAACCTGCATTGTACGTAGAAGTCTGTTCCGAGAAATTTGCTCCTAACAGCTACTAAACTGAAGCTTCCCGTGCTCCACAAATAAATTATTGAAAGTTTAACCTACACTCTTAATTGCCCTGAAATTCAAGAGGATGCTCTGAGAGACACCCTAATGCCGAGGAATGGCATTCCAGATGAGCACATTTAAGCAGCTCCGACATTCACAGGATGATGAGGCTGCAACACAGCAGAACTGGGAATTGGCCATGGATGTCAGAAGCTCCACAAACTTCACGAAGATCAAACGCATAAACTCTCTGCCTCACGTAACAGCTCTGACTCACCACAGGAGTGGGAATAACTGATTATAACAACTCTGAAGTCAAAGGAAATGTACGTTTATAAGCTCGGTCTGTGCACATTTAAAAACACAGGAACAGAATTTACAGATTAAATATTTCCAGGAAATTCAGGAATGAAAAAAGCATTGTTGTAACCTAGCAAAAGTGCCAAGAACTTCTAGGATTATTTGAAAAAAGGAATTAAAAGGACTAAACCCCGTCAATTACAGGCTTTTAAGCAATTAAGACTTTATTAGACAAAGTTCTCTAAACTAATAGGATTTAGAACAACTGAACGTGAACAAAAAATAGTCATTTCATGTTCCCTCATGAAAGCCAGACCATTAATTGGTATGATGGGGGGGGCTTGACATGAAGGTCTATCTGTCCATCCCCTCTGGCCCCTCCTCATTCAAAATACTCGGAGAACTCTTGACTACCTTTCCTAGATCTGGCCATAAACACCTGTAAATCAAGAGCCCCCACTTCTCTCTCTCCTCTCCTCCTGTGACCAGCTAGATATGACCCTACTGTCTGTGCTTCTCCAACTATCCTTGATGGAGATATGTAAAAATAAATACATAAACATAACTAACAGCATTCCCACTGGACAAGCGTGCAGCAGGTCAGTGTGACGCTGTTTCACAAGTAAGCAGGAAGTCAGCTTCAATCTCTGCTTTTATTTTAGTAAAATAAGGCAGCCTCCAGTTGAGAAGTAATTGTGAGAGCACAGCATGGCAATATTCCCATGTATGTGGAGCTCCCAACAACAGCCCTAAGGTGAGTGTGGCCAAACATGGTTCCTGATGAGTCTGTGGTGATTAAGTTCACTTAAAGTCTGTGGTGCCTGTGTTCAGAGGGAGCTTTTATACAGTTTGAGCCTCATAAGAATGAGACAAGTACTGTATTATTATGGAAACCCACAGAACTTACTCTGAGGGACAGCTCATTTTGGTACTGTGCTTGGAAAACAGCACTTCCAGAGGCTAATTAGCTCGGCAGTGTTAGACTAAGCAGCTATTTCCTTCTGCAGCTGGAAGGCAGCAGTAGGAGGACACCAGCAGAAAGGTGCAACTCACTCATCATTCAGCACAGATGTTCTCCATCTAGGCTTGAGTTCCCTCACCTCCGTTACCAGGAGACGTTTGTGTTTCATTTTGTCTAGCACACAGGCATACAAGTAAGAAGGATGAAGAATAAAAGCATGACTGCTAGAAGAGAGGTGCCACTGACAGTTTATGAATCGCTCTGCATCTAGATAACCTTACCGCTCTCAAGCAACAACAACTCCGGTAAGAGAAACTCACTGATCACAGAATACTAATATACTTGGCAACCTTAACTTGTTGGTCAAGGTTTGGATTTATTCTTCTGAGGAAAAAAAAAAAAAAATCTCTCCAACAATACTTTTTAAGTGTTGGAATTTAACACCAAAAAACCCCCTAAATAGTTGTTTAAAATGAGATCAGAAACACTGAAGCACTGAAAGAATGCACTCACTCACTAAAAGAAAGTCAGAAGTCAGAACCAGTTCTGTCTTGAAAATGAAAATGTGGTGACCTTGAAATTAAGGAAATTTAATTTTGAACAGGATTTTATCATTTTGCATAACCTGGTTTCTAATTCTAGATTAATGGTACAGACTGAATTCATAAGGGACATTTATGTTCTCCACATACAATATCAATTATGCTGCCCCAGAGAAAAATGACAACCGAGTAAAAGTTAGGAATACGATCACCTCACCTCCATCAACTCATCTGCAGCATTTTTAGTGTCTTCTGTGTTTCCCATAACAGTCAAAATCACTGGTTTGGTTGTAAATACTATTAGTAGCTGCCTCCATCAACAACCATTTGAATTAGGTGTTTAAGCTTGAAATAAAACATGGCACTGTTCTGCAAAAGCTGAGTCTCCTTACACCGTTTGCCTTGGAAGAAATTCGAGGGTGCTTTCTAAAGCTGGAATCACCAAACTTCGTTCTGTCAGGACCAACAGTCCGGATTCTGCCCCAAATCACCAGAAAATTGAAGCACAGTGAGTTTCTCCATCAGCAACCGCTTGCACTTGAACTCTTAGCTGTGACACGGAGCAGCCAAAAATCCATCACTCAAAAACCCACCAGCTCCACGCTGCACGTGCTGTTTGAGCCTCCCAGCCATCTTGAGTTAATTTTGGAGATAGAGTAGCATGACACAAAATGAAAATAAAAAACTAAGCAATGTATAAAGTGACAGGAAATGTTACAGCACTTGACTACTTCAAGAGATTAAAGGAAAAGTGAATTATTTTCATAATTATTAAATGATCAAAAAATACATGCTTAAATCCAGACCAAATTAAGGTTCTGCAAACACGCTCAAGTCTCAAGAATATTCAATCTGGAATTAAAGTTCAATCCACTGGAGATCTCAGAACAGATTTTGGATTTTACAAAAAACAACTTGAAAATTGAAACACCAAAGTATATTTGTATAGAATGCTGTCACTCATTTGTCTACACAAAAAGTATAAATGCTTTAATTAGCAGTTACAATGAACTCAAATAACTTAGAACCCTACATAAAGAAATATTCTTACTATATCAGTTTGCCTGTTGAAAAGATAATGTGAAAGCTACTACACCTTTTGTCTAAATACAGAAATAATCAGGTTAAGACTTCGTAAAACTGCTATAGGAAGATAGTGCCCATGCTCCATGTTCCATTTCAAGGTTACCACAGATTAACAGAGAAACAGAGGACAACTTCAATTCTATTTAAGCAATTAAATAACTGTGGCAAAGATGATGTGGGACAGTGGGGAAAAAAAAAATTCTCTTACCTTGATACCTCTAGACAAGTTAAATCTCTAGTAAGAGGCGTCTTCCTCCATTCACAGAAAGTCCTGAAAGACATAAAAAAACCCACCGAACATAATTTAGAAGCCTCTTCTCAACACACTACTGCATCCCGTGCTGTCCAGCTGCATGCACAGAACTGTAATCATCTCATCCCAGGAACAAACCCACAACTTTTCCAGAGTATTACTGGATAAGCTATGAGATAGTCCCCGTTCTTTATCATTGCAATTAAAAAGTTAATGCTCATGCTTTTAAATCTCTCTTAATCAATACTAATTCTGGCCACTTGAGTCTTCCCTCTCACCACTTTTGAAGTGGGAGAGGAGAAAAATCAGACAACACTTTCCTTTGACACACATCATCCAGTACACCATTTAAAAGATAATATGGTACTTCCAAATATTTTCCCTCAGCCCAGCAAGCTTTTCTGCTAAAAACCTGCAGCCTCCCCTTAGTGGTTTCTCTTTTTAAAACCCGCTCCTTACAGAAACACAACTCCCATAAGGGATTCAGCCCTAAATCAAGAGTTCAGTCCTTGCCCCTTTGCTCTGTCATCACATTCTTATAACAAGTTCATCAACGAAAAGCCATGAGAAATGGATCTTGCTACTTATTGAAAAAGCCCAGAGCAGCTATTTTAGTACCAGGATGCGTGTTTATTTGTGCTGAAGATACCACATTACCCATCTATTCTTTGAGAAATCTCGTCTGAGAAACAGCAAGTCGAAGGAAATACAGACACATCTCATTCATCATCAAACAAACACACACACAACAAAAAAACCCACAGTAAACTGAGGCCACCTTAAGTTTGCAAGTTTAAAGCACTGTATAATAATATTCAACTATTTCAGTAGGGTTTTTTTCATTCTACTGCAAGAAGATACTGAAAAGTAATTGACAGTTTCACTTGTAATTCACACATCTCTCCAGAACCTTAACAGAAACTTCTCAGGTGGTCTTGTATGAATAATTTTGTATATATAAAACTGTAAGACATTCCATAAATTCATGAAGCGATCCTATCTTATTCTCAAGGTTGCCAATTACCTCCCTGCTTTCAATTTTTCACTTCTGTGGAAAAATAACTGAATAGCTAGTAACCAGCCTACAATGCTCACCGGGATCGTGGCTGTTCCAGTCAGACAAGGACAAGATGCAAAAGTGGCTCTAAACCAGAGCTGTCTCCTGCTCCTGCTCTGGACCACCCAACTGCCCCAGCATTTGAATTCTGGAGGAATTGTATCATTACAAAGAACCAGCTAAAAACTTCTGAGTGTCCAACCACATATAGCAAAAGACCACAGTTATGGAACCAATTTTATCTGAGCCTGTTGGGAGGGCCAAGCCCAAACATGTTCAGATCAAGGAAGACTTTTATTAGGCATTACTTCACAAAAAAACCCCATATTCCTTAGAACCTTAAAGAATCAGAAGAAAGGATCTTCAAAAACATTTCTTTGGCATTCTCCACAATTCTTTTAACTGGTGAAAAACTCGCAAACACCTCCAGTAAATGAGTGCAGTGAATTTTTTTCTTTGAAAAGCAGCAACGTTCCAATTTTTGGAAAACTGAAAACATGCACGGAGATTGGTAATAACTAAAAATAACTCCTTGTAAATGTTTTGGTTTGCTGCCATCTATCTTTTTAATACATCTCTCTTAATATGATCCCCTGTAAAACAAAGAGCAGAATATGGCTTGTGCGGTGTGGGCTGTAGATGGGTGCTGACTACCCGTAATTTGCTCAATAACTTTCCATCTGTATTCAGCGAGCATATTTGATGAATATGCTCTGCATTGAGCTTTTAAATAGCAGAGCTTTCATCTGCTCAGATTATTACATTAGAAATCTTTATGTGAATGCAGTAGATATTAGTGGGTTGTCAATAAAAACTGAATGTCATTAAAGTGCTTTTATTCTTTAAAAGCCTTTAACCCTCTAATTATATTTGTAAATTCCACTATTTAACTCTATGAAAGTTATAAATCCTGACATGTTGTATCACAACAAATATATTTAGAGACTAATATACAAACAGTTTTGGGGGGGTCCACTTTAGAATTATTCCCTCTTGATTAAACACATAAATCACAACTATGGTGCATTTCAACACACAGCCAGGATTTCTCTGTATATTCTTAGAGTCCTGTAGTACGGCTGCAAATTATAATATATTTTTTAAAAATATTTTTATTATTATATCAATATAGTTTTCCCAAGCCATTTCTCTTGGACTTCACAAAGAGAAGATAACAGCCCTACTTCTTAACTCTTCTCCAAAACGAATATAAATAACTATTTTTTTGCGCCCCATTAGCTCAAGGTGGGGAACCTGTAAAATGGGCACAGTCACAGAAAAACTGCCCTACCAACTGCAAAAAATGGTCCAGTCTTCACACTCATTCTGCCTTTGGCCCTCAGGGAAGAAGTCAATTACTGTCAAGTGGGAACTTTGCCCATAAAAGCCAAGTAGGGATAGCCAGGAAGCAACTTCCAACTCAGCTATATATTTCACGTACTATGTTTACTGTCCCAGTATATCCATCGTTTCATCGAACTTCATCCAGTATAACAGGAATCACCCCCTTTCAGTAGTTCTTGACAATTCTCTGCATTTGGGACCTTTTCACTGCTTCAGACAATTTCTGAATGAACACACTGTGGACAAAGCCGCTCAGGCAGCAGTGAATGAAAGGACATGATGTAATTGCTAAAATAAGAAAACAAAGAAATGCTATTCAAAAGTACAAGTTACTAATAATGTCCCAAAGCCAAGTAAACCAAAAGTTAAGGAATACAAGAATTACAGTTGAGCATGCCCAGCAGATGAATAAATTAAATAATACAAGCGCAAAGCAGTCAATCTGCAGACTTGCAGCCTTCTTCCTTGGCTATACCTGTGTAGGTAAGAACTGAACTGAATTCTTCCACAGAAGAACACACTAAAAAACAGTGTAAAACAGCAAAAAGATACACATTCACCCTGCCTCTAACATCCTTCACATCTAGCTTCAAATGATTTCTTAAAAAGAACTTTTCTTATCTTCTGTTAAACACATAAGTATATGGTTATAAGTTAAACTCAGTTTCTAAATATTCACGCTCTGGTACACAGTACCTCTAAAAAGGCATAAAATAAACACTAACTAGATTGACGACCCTAAAGAAGGGCTCCTAGTTAACCGAAGAGTTACTGGAACAGGTAAGAAGAAGAGTTTATGAAAAAGAATCACAATATTGTCAACACGTAGCTGACAAAACTAAGCACCCTCCTGTTGCTCTAATCTAGAAGACAAGTATCTACAAAAGGAACAAACGCTTTCAGGTTCAGGAACCCATTCTGGCTGCAATGGTTTCCTGTCAAGCTAAAATCCACAACAGAAGGGACTTGAAGCTTTAAGAAACGAAACAGCAAACCTGCCTTCCACAGCCACTTGACTAGAGCAGTAAAGAGGAATGGTAGGAAATGCTACCAGGAGGATTGATTTCACAGGAACAAGTTTGAGAAGCCTGTTGAGGTATCTCGAGATGAGTATCACCCATTATGGATTTGAAAATATTTAACGTCAGTGTTGAGCAAACTATCAATTAACAATAAAATATAAGACTAGTTTTCTACTCATCCTGGAGCAAACAAAGCAATCTTTTATCCCCATAATCTAAGCAAGCAGATGTTGCATTTGAGCAGGTAAAAATTCACAGCAATTTCACAAAGCTAATTGAATTTGAAGCCTCAAAACCAAATGTAATATAGGTCACATGGACCCCGATCCCAACAGTTTAATTATATTTTCCCAGAGAAATTAACAACTTACTCATACTTTTATCAACAGAACATTAATACACAGACATTAAACACAATGACCATCTGTCTTTGAAAATCATATACTACACCAATGAGCAGAACATGTTGCTCAACCAGTCCTGCTGGAAAGAAAAGCTCTGAACTAGTCTCATGAATAGGGATTTCCATCTTTAAATGAGGTTATTTTTCTAGTTTTGGCTGTCAGTCACACCAGCTGGTATTCATCTGATAAATTGAGTAAGCTTGGATGGTATTCTAAAATCAAACAAAATCGCAGTTTAAATTCTTTGCACATACATACATGTTGGAAACAAAACACATACTGACAAAAAAATAGTCTTGAATCCAGTTCTAACTCACAGAAATCCGTTTTTAAGAAAAATGTGTGTTTTAAAGATGGCTGCCATCTAACAAATCAAAGGTCAGGAAAAATGACAATATTCTTTAAATTACAGTAATGCAAATATAGCTGACCTAACTTTATTAGGGACCAATCTGGAAAACAAGTCACATATTTCCATCTTGGTAAAGTTTGCCTTCTCAACTTCTTATTCTCTAATTAAAAGTAAAGATTTGAATCTTATGTTACCATACATAATTACTTTACTTACAGAGTTCATTATATAGGAACATATATCATTGATAAATCAAGAATTCCACAAATAAAACCATACAACAACATAACACTTCACTCCATAATTAGATATGACTTGGCTGATTTTCAACAGAATGAAGCAAGCAGCCACTCTGCCATATTCTAAATTGGCAACGGTTTCTTCATGATCATCGCTCTAAATAACTACGGGAAAGCATCCAGACAACAATGGAATTAAGGAAAAAAAAAAAAAAAATCAGAAAACTGCCCATGCTTTAAATGAAGATTTTTCTGCTCACCCCACGTGCCTTCAAAAAACAAAAAACAGAAGAAAAAACCCACCCCAGTCTGTGTGTTAAATACGGATGACATTTACATTCTGCTATCTGAACAACTCAGACTCCTGCTTTTATATGAAAAATTATAATGAGCTTCCATTTTATTTCCTGCTTAACAAACAAAATAGTTCCAAGCTATTAATGGAGTATGCAATTTTTCATCATCTTAATAATGTTTAATCAAAATTTACAAACTCATCTGCTAGCACAGTGATTTTTGGGGCAGGAGCTGTCATCGTCTTGTTAGGACGACTGCTGTTACAAAGCCCTCACCTTTCCAATGCCTTCAGACATTAATTACCATAACATGTTTAATAACATTAACTACAACCTGTCTGTTCACCCTCTCTGCTCTATCTACAGATTGGTCATTATTTATTAACTAGTTGTTTTGGGAACTGCACTCATAACCCACATGCCAACGTGACCATAAAATGATGGGTTATGTTAAGTATGCACTAAGGAAAATATTTTCCTTCTACAGTAATTCAAGGTTAGGAGAACTTATTGTAATTATCTGACATTTTAATCCATGTCAGCAAATAACTGGGTGAGTAGACTTAATGGCCCACAGATATCACGACACTGGAAAGACATCTTTGGATGTCTTTTGGAAGCAAACGTTTGGAAGCAGACATTTGGAACATCCCAAGCCTATTCCAAATCTTTCTAACACTGCTGGAAGTTTTGCCAGAGATTTTGGTAAGAACCAAACAAAAAATTCTGACAACACTGCTCAAACCTCTGCAACCTAACAAAGGTAAAGAGCAAATGGCAGGAGTGTTATTTACAGCATAGCTTTCTCCCAAGGATCACGTTTATAATTCTGTGTCCATACAAGCCCATCGAAGCTGGTGCTGCTTCTGTTGCTCCTAACCTAAGGTGGCACCTCATAGCTCCAAAGACTCCTGGATATTAAGGATATAAAATAACCATTCCAAACCTCCTCAACCAGCTCCTACATAACAAATGGATTTCAAAGAAAGCCAAACCCTTTTCTCTGCTCCTTCAGAAGTGTGCTACCAGAACTCGAGTACTTGGAAACACAACTCCTCTTCCCAGCCTGTTTCCTCTTTTCTAAATACACCCCTGTGGAAATGGAGTGGGAAACTGTGAAGATGAAAGCAATTACTGGGAGAGAAAAGCAAGCGCAGATAGGGGGAGAAAGTGGAAAAGTGAAACTGGAAGGGGAGGAGCTGAATGGAATCTCTCAAGTAGAGAGACAAGCTGAAAGTGGCACAGAACAGAACAACGGACTGAAGAAAAAAAAAAAACCAGGTAAGTGGTAAAAGTGAAAAAGAAAACAAGATGACAAAAAATACAAGTAATCATAACCAAAAAAAGTTTCTGGAAAGAGAGTCCAGGAAAAAAACTTGCAAGAAATAAGAGAAGTCACCACAGCAAGGTGGATCTGTATGTGCCAGTGACTGCTGTGACACCGAGACCTGCTCCTGCGTGACACCTGGCAGACGTGGTACCGGCGCTGGCTGACCTCCTTAGGGCTCTGTAACTCAGCACCCAGAGCTACCAGGAGAAGGAACACACCAGATTGCACCAACAACTGTGTGTAACCCCATGTGCTGTAAACAAGGGACATGAAACAGGACAGTCAGGAACACAGATAACTGCAGGTGCAGAAGAATCAGAGCAATAAATACACCGGATGAGGCATTTTGTGTCTCAGGTTTTTTTTTTAACCAAACTATTACAAAGCAAGTAGCTTGAATATTTTATTTGAATTCATTTGTTTTTATATTGCCAGAGGACAGAATTATCTACAGCGGAATGAAACAAAAGTAATATCCTACTGACACTTTTTTTCAGGAAAAGTATGTGTCCCCATAAAAAGTCAATTACTCAAACATATTGTACAGTCACATTTCTTTTTCAAACATTTACTGGATTTGGTATAATCAATAATACTAAGGTTTAACATACAAAAACAGCTTGGGCTTTGGGTTTAAGTGAAAGAGGAAAGACAGAAACAAAAAAGACAAATCTATTTTTCAGGTGGAAAGCCATACCTACATTAAACAGGACAGCATTTTTTTGTGTTCTTAACTTAATCTGCTAACACTAGCAACCATGTTTTGGATTCCGCATGGAACACAGCACTGAAAAGGGGATTTAAGTGAGAGGTTTTTTTCACTTGGCTTTCATTTTTTTGCTAGCTGGGTAACTATACTCCATGCAGGAAAACTGTGACTTAGCATAAGTCAATATTCTGCTTAAAGTCACTTCTTCAAACCTTCCAACAAGGGAACATATGTATCAGTAAGCACCTGCAAGAAAAGGCATATTTCTATACCTTTTATGAAGTTTAAAAGTGATGTTTAAAATAAGCCTGACTACTGAAGACAACGTGTTTAAACTACAAGCAGTTATAAATGAAGCCATTGTATCAGCACACTCAAAATTACAGCATACAGCACATTTCAAAAGAATTCAATGTTGTACACACGAGCACTGCTTCACCCTGTTCTTGTTAGCTAACAATTCTGAGGTTTCTGATTTCAGCCCGCAACAGGCAGCAAAAAGGCAGATACGAGGATTTACAGCTCTGGTATGAGGAACTGGGGTTCCTCAGCTTTATGCAAGGGACAGATGAAAACCCAGTGAGGTTTTTTTTTGGTTTTTTTTTTTTTTTTAAAAACTGGAGACACCAGCCAACCTAAATGCAAACTGTTAGGGGCCCATAAAGAACTTAAGCCATGAGGAACTAAACAGCAGCAGGCAGAAAATGGTCATAGTGAGAGTATCAAAGCAAGAGCGCACTCCCCAAACCCCAGACTCAGCTACTTTCAGTGTGACTCTTGAAATGTGCTTCATTACTGTGCCTTAAAAGTGGCTGAGAATATTGAGTATCCTCTTAACTTACCCCAACAGCAAACCAAAACATCTTAGCTCACAGGATCCATTGCTTTTGGCTCAGGTGTACTTAAGTCACTTCCAAAGACTGGTACAGGAGCATTTGGAAAACCTGACCTGAAATTTTGTTTGCTCTCCTCCAACTGTACAGTCTATCCCTTCTACCTTTCCTTGCACTTGGTCCGTTCAGCCTATTTCACAAAGAGCCACGTAAGGATGAGAGGTAGTGATGCTGTAGTACGGGAGCTTTTCTGGGTCTCCCTAGAACTGGAATGCTTGGGGACACTGCTCTCTTTCATTTGGGAAAGGAAATGCTCCATCCATGACTCATGGATAGAGTCGAGAGTATCAGAAAGTGTGTATCAAAGCTTGAAGATAATGTAGCAGAGCTGGATGTGTTACTGGCTTGGGTTTGATTTTAGAGAAGGCATTCACCCCGACCCCCATTTAGTGTTAATAAGACTTTGGCTCTTAAGGTGCAATTTCCTCATAAAGTTGCATTACTATAAAAACAATTTGATTTTTTAACTACTATCTATAGTCTGTCATACGGAAGAAATCTAAATACCTTCTAGAGACAGGATGTATGTTTTTCCCTACTTTGGAATGTAGATGATTGCAATTGCCAGGTATAATCTAGAACAATTTGTGTTACCATTCATCAAGGTAAATCCTGAATCCTAACCATTTCCAAATGAACACCCTTGTCATTAAAGAGTGTGCACAGCCAAGGAAAGCAAGGAACAGCAAAAAGAGCTGTTGCCTATGGCATCCAAATACTTCTTGAAGAACTGAAAAGATCAGTCAAGAAATAATACTGATCTACTCAAACTTGTTTTCTCCCTAAAGCCATTAGGTAGAATCCCTGGAGAGAGCATGGAGACTTAAGCCTTACCCTTAACTTATGTCTCCTTTTGCCCTGGCACCATCGCTACTCACGATACTGCCCTGAGTACACACCCAGAGGAGGACAGGAATAGAAGTGTTACCGGGGGTCCAAAGCTTCTCTGCACAGAGAAGCATCTGTAGGGGGATATATTCCACAGCTGACTGCATATCAGGTCCATAGATACACACACACACCTCTGATACACAGGCTCCACTTCCACCCGAACTCTAACCCCAGAATCGGGTTGAGGAGCTCCCCTCTCTCTGGGTATACATTCCCACTTCTTTTGTCTTAGGCCTAAAAAGCAGCAAATCCTCACCCTTGCTGCAGCAGCGCAACCAAGTCAAAGTCTGTGATTCACCTTTTATTACACTCTGGAACAATGTCTATTAAGAAACAATGGTCTGAAATTTCCTCAGGCAAGTTCTGCAGGAAAACATTTCTGACATCAAGATGTGTTACAGAAAATACAGTAATCTCTCCTGTTGCGTTACCATCCATACCAGGAAGCCTTTTTTTTAAATGAGTCTGAAAAAGGAAAAATAGTTTAACATTCTCCATGCTGTAGTTAGACTGGATTATCTTAAACCCTAACTGGGTATGGAGATCACATTTTCTAAAGTTTACTGCTTTTAAAGCAAAATGATGCAAACAATACTGCAGAAACCACTTACCCCAAGTCCAAAAAAAGGCATATTTCCTCAACTACCACAAGAAAGCACTTCTGTGTTGTATAAACACACACAAGGAAAGTGAAGGAGGAAGAACTCTGCTGTTGGCTTTTGGGACCTTGCTATTAAAGCAATATTCATAATCTCCACTGTTGAGTTATGTGATATGTTCACTTCACGTTAGCCTTTAAACATCACAAGACACAGGAACAAATCCCTCATTAACACACGAGTAAAAAAACTCACTGGCTCAGTAACACCTCCCAGGAAGGCAGCCAAGTCAGGAGATGGACACATACACTAAATGATCGAAGAAAACTGGCACAACCTTACTTTCAGCAGTGATTTAATGAGTGTATTGCAATGAGGATATAAGGCTATCTACACAAGAGTTCTAAGAGATATACATGGTATTTGCCTACAAATCATTTGAAATTTGCACTTAATTTACTCTTTTCCAAATATTCTTTTAAAACACATCTCTTTCCCCTGCTAGATTCTAGATTCTGCTAGTTCCTGGCTACTCAAGCACTCCTACAGAGGTCCTTCTGTATCTCTGATCATCCTCGTTACCCTGTGTGAGAAACAGGGTAACAGAGCAAGACCTAACATCTTGCTCTAAGACTTCCCCAGCTCTAATATGCCTTTTAGAAAATGAGCTGGCCAAACTTCAGTCTCCAATCCACAAATCTCTGAGATGGCTACATGACGCTTTGCCTCCTTCACTGTTTGTTTCCGATTAATTCCTAACATTTCACATTAAGGTGGTTTTGGTTTTGTTTTTTTTTTTTGCTCTGTTTTGGTTTTAAACCTGCCAAGCACTCAGTTGATGTTTTCATGGCTCTCCTAGTAGAGAATCTTGGTATTATGACTAAGCGGCAATAGACAGTTTAGGATCATAATTTTCCTATAACTTGGATTTGTTTTGTTCTGCACATGCAACATTTATGTTTATCTACATTGCATTTAATTCACTGTTATTAAACAGTAACTAAAGAATTAAAGCCTTTTTGCAACCCTTCAGTCATCCCTTGCATTTATTGCACTAAGTCAGTATCACTGGGGAGACTGATTACCTCCAGCCTATGTCTTGTTGGAGCCCATTAATTAGTGTGATCCTCAGCACTGGGCCTAGTGCCAAATTCTACAGGTGACATCTCTCTGCCCTGACAGCTGACCATTTATTTCAACCCTCATTTTTATCTTAACCCATTATTCTCCATGACAGGACACTCTCATGCTGTGCCCGCTCAGTCTTCTAAAAATACCTTTGGTGAAAAACTTAGGATGAAACTCTTCTGAAAATCCAAGTGGGTTATATCAGCTGGATCTTCTCCTCAGCTGGATGCTCTCCTCCATGATTTCCTGGCCCGTTCTGCAGGACTTCATGTAGTTCACAAAGCAGGAATCCCTTCTACAAAACCCATGGTGATTCTTCCTGTATTTATCCAGCTGGCATTTAAGTAGTATGAAGCGTGACATCACGTAGCACGAAGTAATTAATACACAAAATGTGAATGTAGTACAAGGTGACCTCCACCTTTCTGACCCAACAAGCCAGATGAACAGGTTGAGTTTGCTGAGATAATTTTCCATTTCCTCAGGAGAAACTGGTAAGTCCAGAAGAATTTCTTTAAAGTTTGACTATAAAGAGCCAAATAAACTGTTATCCACCCAACAGTCTGTCTCGGAATCCACTGCCCTAATGGCTGCTCACATCTGTGCTTGCAGAATTCAACCAGCTTCCCATTTTAAATGCAGTACCAATCAAGTTAAAGCAATAGGAGAGTTACTACTTCAGCTAATTATAACTGATATTTCAGCACCTGTTATGATTACAATAATGTAGGTCTTCACTTAAAAAAATCAATTAAGAAGTTTAAAACCTTAACTCCATCAGGAGACATTCGGATATTCACACTGAGCTCCTCCACTGATCCTCATCAACGTTATTCCACCCTGGTAAATGCCCTGTATTCTCTCCTTTAGACCCAAAACAAGCTTCTCCTTGCTTACACAGCTTTGGTGCTGCTGTCATGCCTCGGACACCACAGAGCAATCCTCAAGGGACAACATGCTGCTCTAAGTGCTGCCAGCGCTACATGGAAATAAGGTTCTCACTTGCCACAGACGAGCGTGCGAGAGACTTCATTTTTTTCCAAAGAAAAATCAACAAAAAACATAACTTTCACACCAAGCTGCACTTAAAACACAAACACAGAATTTTTCCTTAATGAAGTAAGCATGTCCTTGAAAGTCCCATAAAACAACTGAAAAGGCATAAAAGTAACTCTGAGGAAAATTTCTTGATTTAATTTGTAAGACCAAGTCATTTCAGATTAACCAAACCAGTGAGCCACTACAATATACTTCCATAATAACTGATACATATCTCAAAAATTCCTTTAAGGTGAAACCATTAAAATAATAAAGCAAAACACAGGAAAACTGCCAACTAAGAAATCATTTCTCCCCTCTACAAAGTCCAGGCAGTTAAGATTATCACAAACAACGCTTGCAGAAAGAAAAGCCTTCCTTCTCCCAGTTAGCTTTTTCTGCAGAGCCAAGAGCACCGTGTTTGCCTTTGGTTTTCCGGGTATAGTCAGTCCATTTCCTCAGCTGTTCTCGCAGCCCCTCACAAGAGATATTCACACAGCAACAAAGAACAGAAAAGAAAGAAAATCTCAACTGAGTCAATGCTGAACATAAAATCACTCCATTTCAAGCTGAGGTCCCTCCTGTTAAAAGGTTACTCCACTCACGATTGACTTTTGTGTAACAATTACTTTTAATACACTAATAGATATTATTATAGTAAGGTTTCATTGTAGCCCCAGTGCTCAGCCTTCAAGAAAAATATGGACTTGCATCAGAATAAAGAGGCTTCCTGAAACACACTTCATATTTAAAGGTGAAAGATAAAATGGCTGAAACATCAATGTTTCCACAGTCTAATATGTTGCTGAAGCACAGGCCAAAAGATATTCCTAAATATCAGTTTAGGACAGTCAGTCCTTACACAAATATCTAGTTTCCCTGGAAGTTCAGAGTGATTCCAGTTGATGGGTTTAGGTTTGAATTCAGCAAAGCGGCTACTTTCTTACTAAAAATAAAAACCTCCACTACTCTTACAACAGCTATACTTAGAAAAGAAGAAAGCACTTGCCTAGTAAAAAAGACTTCAAGTAATCAGTTATTTTTAAAAGTTGAATTATTCTAAAAACTAGAATTTGAAGTTGTAAGTGAACATTTAATCTTTCCGCATGTGTAACTACTGGCTACCTGAGAAAAAAGTTATTAAAAGTTCAGAATTGGTAGTTGGTATTCCATTTTTAAATGATGATACATACCTGCAAAAACAAATTTTAAGTTTAATTTTCTTTTGGAACAATATTCTGGCTCTTAGTTTTTATTCTCTTCAATTCAATTCTTTAACTGTCATGGGCAACATACTTTTAGATTAACTTTTTTTAAGAGAAACCACAAGTAATATGGGAGGACGATTTAAATAACCTTCTCCAACAACAGCACCTGTATCTGCTTCATTATGGTCCCTACTTCTCTCTTTTCTTTTTTAATTGCTCTTCCTTTCCATGTCTCTGCTTTAATTCTCCACCACAGGTAATAAAACAGTTCCCTTTGGAGCCCATACCAAGACTATTTAAGCTATCAAATCGGCTAAATGTTTTCAACAGTTTTACGCTTTTCAGAGTATCTCTCAGCCTGCCTTTGGGCAGCCCATAGCAAGGACAACGCAGTATTTAACAGGACAAGCATGAAATCACAGCCACACCAAAACAAAACTGCAGAGACACGCAGTGATGTGTCAAACACCACCATTGCCATTTCTGTAAGAATGGCATTTCAGATGTAAAGTGACAATGGTTTCTCTAACTTCCAATTCTGATCACATCTTCCCTTTCTCGTGCTGAAGATTAATGGAGACACGTGAATGAAGTACCTCCTGAGAACTGCACTATGTGAAATTGGTTAAGTTTCTGTGAAACTTATCTGCTTAAAAACCAAGAGCACAGTACCATTCCATCCACCGAGACAACCCTCCCTCCAAATCCATCCCCGCAGACATTATCTGTGTAAGAAAAGCAACATTTAAAATGGTTTTAAAAGGCTCTAATGGAATGCACTGTGAGCTTAAAAAAAATAATTCTCTTCCTTGTTGAGAATATCTTTCCTTCAGATTCATCTCACTTGCCTGTTTCAGAAATGTTACTGACAGAAAATATAATAAATTCTTCCCACCCTCTGTTTTCAAAGGTGCAATTAAATGTTACCACTTTCTCTTTAGGTATAATGTGAACTGTTATCTGGCATAACTATCTGTATGAAACCATTTCCATCCATCTGGAGCTGAAGTTTGTCATCACATTAGTACATGAATCCTACCCAAATCCTAGAATACACATTTTTAATGCTGAATATCATCTTTAAAAGAGTAATACAAGACGCTTGATGTTTCAGACATGCATAAGATAAGCTTGGAAGTGGCCCAGCTTCAGGCAGACTGAGATGCAGAAGTTTCATTAGCAGCACAGCACAGTACATTCGATTACTTGGAACGGTCCAGGGACGGAGACAACGAGACTTTTATAGAGGCGGCGCTTATTATCTCTCTGGTAAGAGACAAAGAAGTTATTCTTTTATACAGCAGCTCTCACCATAGCACCAAAACCGATAGAAAAAAAGAACTTTTGAATTATTCCTGCTCACGTCAATTTGTGTAGACTGGGTTCACAAGCTACTACTATGAACTACACCTGGAAGCAGACTTTCCATACATAGTTTTGCATGATCTATCAATATGAAAAAAAGTAATACAGATTTGGTGTTAGTTCTAAGGAATTAGATTCATAATGTGAAGTCCTTTTCACAAGTGATTACTTATATGACTCTTTGGCATCAATTAATAAATAAGATCCGTCAGCAGGTTCAGAAAAAAAATTTCTTCACAGGTTATTTCTGCTACAAACTCCACATGCTTTAAGCACTCATACTACACTTGGCAGGAAAGTTGAACACTTAGCTTAATTTATGTAAGCAAAATTAAAATAACTACACCACTGAAGTAATTAAAAGAGAGGAAGATAAGGAATGAATTTTAACACTATTAGCGATACCCCTTCCTTCTAATTCTTCATTATATTTGTTTGTGTAAAAATATTTATGTCAGGGTACATTTTATTAGTTTGCTCCAAAACATCTGTAGAAAACTCAGGCAGCAATTAGACAGATTAATGTCTAATACCGGAGAGTAATTTACTACATTCCACGCCGCCATCTAAGAAATGCTATTTAGTCCTCTCTAAATGTGCCCTTGCTACGTTTTTCCAAGTCTACAGTGAAATACAAATGATGGTTTTAAGTATTTATATATACATAGAAAATTTTAAACAAAATGAGTGCAATCAACCTACTCACCCAAAGATCTTAACACAGAGATACCTAAACAACATGGTAAATTCAGAACTTGGGAAAAGTAAAAAAGTAATTTAGTTTTACCAGCTTTTAAATACTGAGCGAATAATTACGTATGTGAAAATCCACTGAAAAGCTACTGCTTTGAGTAAAGTGTGACCCATAGAACCCTTACTACCAGGATGTCTAGAGAAATAACACTGTTTCCCATTCCAGTTCAATCTCAAGTTTGTAAACCTTGTAGATAAAAGAAATGCATCTGTAATATCAGCTGATACTCATCTGAAACAAACACACAAATATCTTCCTTACAACTCTGAAACACTCAACCCTGGCAGCAGTAATACTAATGTCCTGCTACCCTTACCCCCTGTCCCACATACATAAAGCTGATATTAATGCTTATTACAATAATATTAAATAATATTTCTTTGCATTTCTTTCGATATTAAAATAATTGTTTTTAAAATTTTTAATCCAAGCTGTCATGAAAGGGTAATACATCTGCATTCAAGGAGAAAAACCAGCTGCACAGTCGTCTGTCTTTGGACAACCAGTCACTTGAAGTGCAATTATCTGTTCAATTCAAAAGGCTGTTGACTGCCATTAGCAGCACAGGTATAAATGTGTCAAAATCCTCTTTGACTTTTAAACCACTCAAGCAAGTCAGTCTTAATTTTCAGATAGCATTTGTTATCTCTAACCTCTTCATTAGGAGATTGGTAGCCTTTTTCATACAAGCTTTTCAAAATACATTATTACTAAGTTCACCACTTTCCAGTTACTCTTCCCACCAGCCTATCTGCATACTTATTTATATGCAATTATCTGTTCAGGAAGCATATTTACAGATTCAGAAACATCTTGTTGCTGTTCTGTTTCTCAATTTCATCTTCACTAATTTCGTTCTCCTCCAATCATTTATTTTCACATCTTCCCTTCTCCTCAGAATTCACAAGACAGTTTTGAGAAACACAAGCCCCGGTATTTTCAGATCTGCACCTTCAGCAGTAACTCACGGCAAGGGAAAAGCAAATCACGCCACTGATGGACTGGCAACCCGCTGAACGCTCAGCCCCACAGACCTGGGGTCCCCACACCGTGCACTGCACAGTCACCAAGGGAGGCTGGAGAAAGAGGGAGACGGCCATCCTGGGGAGAGATTTCCTTTCAGCCGACTCAAAGACACAGAGCAGGAACCAGAGCTCCCAGAAGGCAGATGCCCTTGGGACACGGATGCCAAGCAGACATCTTTTTGGGAGCCCGTAGCTATCCCAGCTAACAGGATAAGGGACAATTGGGACAGATTTGCTCAGCCAGGAGCTGCTCTGCAATGCAATACTGCAAATAGCAAACCCACCGCTGAAGGCCTCCCAGTCCTGTACACCAGCAAAGACTGGTGCCTCACAGGAAGAAGAGCAGCTTCCCATACGCTTACGCTCCAGACCAGGTAAACACACCTTTTCATGGCTGTGTTTGCCTGGTTTTTTTAACGATTTCAAGGCTTACAGCAAGTTTTCCACACTGATGGAAGAGAGAAATAGGAAGGAGTGGTTTTGTGTGCAGTAATTTACCTTAATTCTTCCCATTGCTAATGGAAAGCATCATAAAAATCACCTAAGCACAGAAAGGCAGGGTACTGCATTTCACACTAAAGGTTTCATTTCAGAAGATTTTACATCAAGTCACCATGTGTGAAACACCACAAAGAAATCAATGGTGTTTGCGAAGCAGATCCCACCCCAACCTCTTGTGAAAACCAGCAGAGGGCTCAGGCTACACTCCAGGGATGAGAGATCAATTCCTGGCCCCGCTACTCAAATTCAGCAATGCTGCAGAGATAAAACAACAGCAGGAGGGAGAGGAAGAAGGAAGAGGAAGAGCACAAATAAAGGAAGGAAAACCAACCTGATGTTCCTATAATGAGTAATATGCAAAAGCTCGCCATCTGATATCTATACCAGAGGTAAACACAACCCTAGTAGAAAAACAAGCAAAACACTTTTGAAAAAATACCAGGTTCTCCCTCTTTGTAAGGGAGAAGTTTCCTCCCTTCTCTGTAAGTTTTCTTACACTATTTCCAGAGTATTTCACATTTTTGCTTACAGTATTTCTAAACCTTATTTAGTAAAACCCCGCTAGCAAGCTGCGGACCAATAAAAGCAATTTCCTAAAGGCTGAATTCACAGAGGTATAGGAATAACACAGTATGAAACCTGGAAACTTCTTTATCTAAAAAGCAACCAACTATAAATATTGAACCTTTCATTCTAATTATGCCCATCAAAATATTAATAACTGTTTACATGTTTAAGTGGTTTCTTATTTGGAAGAAAATCATAAACTTAGATGTTATGAACTATCTCAATTTTCGATAGTAATTTCCTATTTGTGTTTTATAAAATAATATTAAAAAGATCAGTCCAACTCCCATTAGCAGAGCATTTCAGATGCACCAACTCTGACACCAAGAACAAACATGAAGGAATGTCTTTTACAAGAGAGCATTGACACACAGCACTTTCTACTCGGCTCCTTTTCCTTTTATTTTAATGATGTGTTACAGAGATCTTAAAAATAAAAAAAAATCCTCCTACATAACAATTACGTTGTTCCTTTGAAACATCCAAACTAATTCCAGATTGAGACTGAACTTTCCTTCCTACACAGCCCCTCCAGAAAACTTGAAAACAATGTTATTTGCCTTCACGTATACAAGCACCTACTGCATCAAACGAAAAGCTATTTCTCCCCCAACACAACGAAGACACATTACTACGGGCTTATTTTTCAAACTCTTGTGAGCCTGGTCCAGCCACATCTATTACTCCATACACTGAAGCGCTGGAGCCAGACCCTGTGCCCTCCATGCAGGGACTTAGAAAAGGCTCCAGAATTTATTCTCTCTGTTGCTGTTTATGAAATACGAGATATTATTTTGTATTAATCAATTGGTAAGTTATAGCTCCAACATTTACAAGCATTTTTACCTGTCAAAGTGCCCAAATAAGCTGTTGTAAACCAGTTGCATCAGGAAAAGGAAAATGGACACAAATGCATTTCAACCCAGTTTTGCACTTTCTGCTGGTGTCACAGCATAACAAAAATATCCAGAAAACGGAAACCACTTGAAAGTTTAGCCCAGGTTTGGGAAATACCACAAACAAAAACAGCCTTGACAGCCAGAAAACAAATACTTTGCTGCAGCCATAGTTTTGTCAGCTGTAGTTTTAAGGAGATTTGGGGTTTGTTTCTTACAGGGATCTCAACAGTCACTATATACAACCCATGTGAAACCAAAATGATTTGTTTCCTCTGGGAGAGATGTCGGGGGGGTTCAGGGAGGGAGAAGTGAGACTATTAAGAATGCATTATTTTATGTAGTGCTCCTACAAAGTTCTAAAATAGGACAACGTATCAAAATTAGTGCTCAAGCCAAACTAATTGCAAAAATCAGATGTTCTTTTGAATGACAATAAATGATGACAAGAATGACAAAGCACATCTGTTGTCAAAAGGGAACACATATATAGTCTCTCCTGGTGTTCTGACCCACTCCAACCAAAAGCCATTATTTCCACTCCAACACTGCAACGATACGGAGGCTCAATGTGAGACTGCTCTCCAGACTGACCCCCGTGCACTGCTCAATCTTATTTTTAATCCCATCCTGCAGTTGACACCAGACCCAGCCACACAGCATCATCTCTTACACATAACATTAATATTTATTCAAATTTTCTTGCAAAACTTATCTAGAAATCAGTCAGCCAACAACTTGTCACGCTTTATGCCTTTTTTTTTTTTTTCCCTGACGATCCACAAAGAGTCTGAAATCAGAATATGGAATAGCAGGACTGCTGCCAGCAGACTTCCTGCACGCACAGCTCATAGCATATGGATAAGCTCTTAATACAATGCAGAAAGACTTCTTGAATGTAAGCAGCCGGGACGAGCTTCGCGCAGAAGTTCAGCACAAGTGTCTAGACTATGAGCAAACTGCCACCAGATAGAAATGTAGGGATTTATAGTACAGATGCTCGACAAGTATAGATTTAAGCTGCCCGAATTCCAAACCTGACGATCTCCGTAAGCACTCGCGTGCATCAGATGCAAGAACACAGGTGGCAGCGTGTGACATCGGAGAAGGGTAAATCCCCCACATATGCCAGAGTCAGCTCCAGTGTATCTATAGCTAAATGGGTAATAATTAATACAAGATTTACTCTCCATACAGTATTACTCTTTAAGTTAACAAAACCAACCCACGCCACACTCATGTAAAACACAGAATTGTAAAGACAGACTCAGCACTTGGAAGATGTTTAGAGTTGCTCAGTTCCCTGATAATGACAAATAGCCAAATAACCTTACGTCATATGATTTAATCTTTCTTTAAAGATGGTTTTATCCAAAATTGGGAGAGATTTTTCATTTGCCTCCATTTATGAAGGACATTAATTTGCATCTATGCTTTTCAGCGTTTACACTAGAGTGAAAAACCTTGACTACAGGAAAAAGTGAAGCATAGCAGCGCCTTATCTGCTTTTCTGACTGCAAAACTCTTTGTCCACGAGGACAAATACAACGTAAGACTTTGAAGTTAATCCTAATAGCTTTCTTTAATGCAAAATTGTCACCAAGACACAGACTTCACGGTATACAGTTACATCAGGTATATAAAAATCCTACAATGCTTTTGGTCTGCACGAATGCTGAAATTTCTCACTAAAAGTGTCTAATTGAGACAACAATTTCAAATAAGGTGACTTCCTATCTGACTTAAACTGTGTTCCTGAAGAGAAATAGCTTGGTAAACAAATTAAGCGTATTCATGTGCTTACTAAAAAACATTCATTAATTCACTTTAAAAATTTGTGTATGCAACTTCAACGCTGAGCTCCATTACAAAGATCTAAGCTCCAGCAACCCAACAGGGGAAGCCACCTCAGTGCAAGGCCTGGGAGTACATTCAGTGGACTCAGAAAATTGACCAGATTTGTGAAGTAGTCTTATGAACATTTACAAGAGGTAGAAGCAGTAAAAAAAAAAAAAAAAATCCATAAAGAACTAAGAACCCGATGCAAAGCTTATCTACTTGATGAGGACTCCTGCAGTTATTCTTATGCCAGGGGAAAAAGAGAAAAAAATAAAGATGTTGGCAAATTCCCCTAGCAGAAACGAAGTACGCTGACATAAGAGCAGCTAAATAATCTACCCAAATAACTTGGGAATGAACAACTGCCCTCTGTGCAAACTTGTCTGTGTCTGTGCATGAATTCTATCCACACCAATACATAGTATTTTCAGGGTCTGCAATAAGAACCCAGACCTGAAAAAAAGTCACAAATTCACAATTCCCTCTGAATCTCCCTCGCTCTGTGTGCAGGTGAGCATGTATGCAAATGACACAGATTTTTTCATTTTGGACATTTATGGAGCTTTGCTCTGCTCATGCTTTCCTGTATATATACTATTCACCACTCTTTTTACTTAGAATAAACTCCGAAAAATTAATTTGTTCGTATTTTAAGTTTCAAATTTTTCAAGATCCTTTCAAATCTCATCCTTTTTTCCTATCCCTGCAACCCCTTGAAAGCTGATGTCATCCCCAGGTTTTACTAGAACACTCTCAATTCTAGCATCCAGGTTACTAAGCAACTTGCCAACCAGTTTTGCATCCACTTTACAGCAGTTGTGATTATTCCATGTCTAAGTTTTTAGACAAAGATATCAGACACCACCATACTAAAAGTGTTACTAAATGCAAGACAGGGATTTTTTTCACCTAGCTATAAAGTTTTTCTCATCTTCTTACAGCAGGTAACTGTGATTTGTTCCAGACTAGTTAGTAGTGCCAAAGGATGAACAACTGAGATCTTTCCATTCCCATTCAGCAAAACTGAAATCAATCAATAGACCTCTCTGTTATTCACTCTTTAAATAATTCCTCAGCTTCCTCCTTGCATATTCTAACCAAATTGAGGCTTGCATAATACCAAAAAAAAAGCCTACTTTTTTTAGTGCCCAGAAGACGGTCTAGCAAGCATCACAGCCCATATTCCCTGACTTACTCCCCTCACACCTTCTTCCAAACGCCAGCAACCAACACCTCAGCTAAGACCCCCGTGATTGAAAATACTTCTCGAGTTCACAAAAATAAATACTTGCATCTCTTTCTCTTTGGAAACGTACACTAATTTAGAACGACACCATTTGGCTTGTGATCACAACTTGTAACTGGCAAGAACTCCCACTGTTATTACTTTTTGGGATAACTACTACCCACATAGTGCCAGATGGTACATTCCACCTCTGCTGAGGAGGTGTAGCTGCACTGCCTGCTGTCAGCATTGCATTTGCTTTATCTTATGGCTTTTAAAAAATCAAGACACAGATAATATTACCAGTCTGAAGAGAAAGCATACGTAGCTCCATTACCGTTTAAGCCTTCAAAGAACAATATTCCTTTCTTTAATGGTTCACGTTACACTAAATCCCCACTCCTGAAGACAAAAAAGGCAAAGGATGCCTTCACACGTGCTCAAGTATTAACCAAAAGTTGGTGCCCATGGAAAGCTGCTCGCAAAGATTTCAAGTGATCACTAATGTTCTACGTGTGAAGCTGAGTATCATACTAATAACCGTGTGAAACAGCAGAAAATTGAACTGGGGTCCTCAAACCAAATCTCACATTGAAAATAGGAAAATTATTTGAGTAAGAGGAGAAAACCCCTATTAAATTAGCAAATGGGAGATTTCTCCCTTCATAAAATAAAAATTAGTTATTAAACTAAGATTATTTAGAAATGCAAATGCTGTTAGAAAAGACAAGCATTAGACCCCAACTTAAACAACTACAGAAAGTAACAGATTAAGCAACGTACAGCTCTATGAACAGAATAACTGCCTGAACCCATAGCATTTTGCAAATATCCATAAAAATAAAAATGAAGTCACATGAAGAAGAGTGTGGCCCACTCTTGGAGCAAGGCAGCAAAATCCACAAGCACAAACACTAATTTGGATCATTCAAATCCTACGTTTGCAACCTTCCACGGACTCTGGTTTACAACTGTCATGGAAGTTGGACAAACACACGCTTCCTTTTGGCTCTGTCCTCCAAGCACCATGAGGTTTTACTTGGGTTTCCTCTCGGAACCCTTCCACATTCTATTCCATACAATCTCCTGAAGGACAGAAAGTTGTTTATCTGTTTGTGCACTAATCTCCCCTTTGCTGAAGACCTTCTCCTGCAGCACTCTGAAGCAGCCGCCTGCCTAAGCCTGTCCCAATTATCTGCTCAGCGATTGACCCCTTACTCTCACAGACATGCACTAACCTCTGAGAAGAGAGTCAAAACATGAAATTCGAAATCCACGTACTATTAAGGGGGCCTAGAGAAAGAAGAGAGGAATGAGGGCTTAGGACTGAAAGGACATGACTGTTTTCACCCATTTCTTTCACAAGCCCCACACTACCATCCCCTAGCGACTCCCCAAGTCCTGGTGAGCTACAGGGCTACATGGGCTTTCCCACCGACATCCTGCAGCATTAAAAACACGTCCCTCATTTCTACAAAAGTGCTGTGTCACTTCACCTTCTAGTTACTAGGCCTCTTCAAATCATTATCTGGAACATTAAGAACATCATACTACCAAAAATAGTTTCTTGACACAGAATAATTCCCACAGGACAGAACAGGAGATAAGGCAAAAGGTAAAATCACCTCTTCTTAAAGATGATATAAAGAGGTAAATAAAAGCACCAGCAAAAGAAAAGCTGCACACTTCATTGCAGTCTGCTGGCATATTGTCCCTCTACTTTCTAATATTTCTTCATTAAAAATACTAACTTTAGGGGACCCCAACCCAAAAAGAGAAGATGGCAGAAGCTCATTTTTATTGTCAGAAAAAGGCATCACCAGAATCTGCTGTGCCAGAATGGAGGGACAAACCAGGACTGTTCAACTCCAACTGATCAGCACCACCAGGAAATAATTTCAGGGCAGGAACACCAGGAGGAAGGCAGTGAAATGAGATTATTCTTTTTTACCTTACACCCCGACATCTGGTTCGGCACAGCTGAGAAACCGGCAGCTTTCAGCCAGGGATGAAGATAACAGGTAACAACAGCTGGGTAACGGCACAGGCAGGTAAAACTTCTTCAAAGAGCAATAAAAGATAAGGCTTTTATTTTTGTTTCCCTGAAACAATAAAGCCAAATAAACCAGTGCCCATGTAACGACTGCAGGAAGAATCTAAATCCTCTAAGATTTATACCTCTAGATACACGACCAGGAAGCTGCTCAATTCACATTTGTTTCTCCTTACAGTCTTCTCCCAGTTTTCCTCAACTTCATTGGAAATAATATCTCACAAACTCGGACAGAAGCAGCCCACTAAAAATGCTAAGCCTGACAGAAGAGTCCCTAAGTACTGCCTACCAATATTTAAGCCAACCATTAAAACACTGACCACAGGATCTGGCTCAATCAGCTTAATACTCTGCAATTCAAGGATGGAAAATCCACCTGCAAGGAATTTCAGATTGCCATCCAGGTGACCGACAGTGAACAGCAGAGACCATAATTGTTTCCAGGTTAAGGATATTAAGACACTTTCAAGAGTATCAGTTAATGCTTTACAGCAATTGGAATCGACACACAACTGCCTGCTGGAACCACAAACACTATAAATATTCACTCTCCCATTCTGAGGAGATATTTTACATTGTCTTTAATTGTGACGCTTTTTATGTGAACTGATGGTTTCTCTTTTTCAAATGTGTTCCTCGAGTTTCTCATCCAAACTGAGAAGGAAACCCAAATTTTTAAGAGGTTCAGCTGAAAAGAACTCATGAAAAAGGAAAGGAACCACACACACATATGCCAACCTGACTCGTTAGGGCACCTAAAACACATAAATTGCAGTAGTGATGTTTCTTACTGACTGCTTTATATAAGCATTTTACTTAAATAATCTGAATACAGACAAGGAGCAGCAATCTGCCAAAATATTACTCTACCTGCCCTGGAAATCATACAAGCATGAAGGAAAAATGAAATAAACACCAAAAATATCTAAAAATAAGTAAGTAAACAGAAAGATGCCCTGTCATAAAATCCAAATTAACCATCTCTTTTCTCAGTCTTGCTAATTAATAACAAATTCCCAGTGTGACTGATACTGCAAATAAGAATTCACCTATTCAAAATACTGCTTTCATTAATGAGATCATTACAAATCTCAAATTTCAGATGACTACAATTCAACCATAATTAGCAATTAAAGCTGATGTAAGTAAAAATTAGACAATGGAACATTCACCATTAAAGTCAGCAACTCGGAGAAAAAAACCCACACATTTACCCTATTCAGTAGTAGTTGGGAATTTTACCTCAACTGTTCTGTCAAACTACTCCATATTTTTATCTTAAAAATACAGATCAGGGTAAAAGATGCAGTTCAGCTATTCAGCTGAACTTCATTAGTGATGAATTTATACAAGCTTCAGACTTTAAATATTACAGAATGAAAATTTGCAAAGTGTCACTGGTCTCTGAAAACCAAGTCACCTCTTTCGATGGCAAAAAAAAAAAACCAAACAAACAGAGAATTCAGAAAACAGGATGCAAAGAGAAGTAACTCATCATGACAACCAAATCCCTGCTGTCTTACATGCAACATACTCTAGAAGAAATGATTGCAAACCTCCAGATTAAAAATCTCAAGGGAAGAGAGGCAAGAAAGCCTGTTTCCATCTTTCCAAGCTTTGGGTAGTGGAAGATGGACGTCTGCTATTTGCATACACTTACAACTCAGCACAGAACAAACACAGCTTTGAGCTTTTCCTGCTTTGATCAGCATAATAAGGTCAGAAACACTCATCAGATGACTTTTCAATAACTTATGGGAAATGGGGCAACATGAATGGAACTGCCTGCGGTGCAAGAAAGAATAATTCATACATGCCAGGATCTTCACTTTGGACAGAATAAACTAAGTGGTATATGTCTCATTAAGTACAATCAAACAATTAATGAGCAACAAGTTGCTCCAAGACTTTGAAATTATGCGTACGAAAGATCTCCCAACAACAAATCACCCCCTAGCCAAACTGGAAAATTAACAGCAACTCCAGCCTTCCTACTGGAGAGCTATCAGTCTGCTCTGGAAGATATTCCTTCAGTCACCAATATGTTCTTTTCATAAAGGACAAATAAATAACAAATACTGGTAATAGCTGAAATGTCAACATGCATGATTCATCACCCTCCTCATCAGTTATGCCAGTTCAGAAGAGAACACCACTCTAAGAGATTACTTCCCTACCCATTAGCTCATCCGACATCGCTCCTCGGCAGCACAGGGCCCCAGCCGAAGGCGGCGGCGTGCGGGGACTTGCCTGCATGGGAATAGTAACATGAACTCACTGGGATTCTTCATCTTCCTCAAGTATCTACCTCTGCCTTTGCCAAATCGGCTCTTAAGGACTGCTACCTAAGGTTACTTCTCGGGTAAAGCTGAACAACTCTCATCTTGACAAAGCAACAGGCTCGGTGGGAGGGAAAGACAAAAAAAAATTACATTTAAAAAAAAGGTGCATCATTATAAGCAAATAAAACCTCCACTCAGAGCAAGAAAAAGCTTTACCAAAAAAAAAAAATCTTAAAATGACTGAGGAAGCAAAACTTAGACCAAGGTTTGCTTTATGAAGAATACATACAAACCCAATTATTACATGTATTTTATAAACATCATGAATAAATAATGATTCCTTTGAAATTAAATAATCATGCAATGTGGCATAAACCCAAATTTGAGTCAAAGCAGCATACTCTACTTTTTATATCATTACTAATTAAAGTTCTCTTAAATTAAAGAGTATTTTTCAAGATGGAGTTTCGCACACCACAGTATAAGTTATTTGACACATTTTGGAAAGATAAGTAATAAATGTTGCCCAGGAAGAAAACCAGACTATTCATGGAACTCTATGGATTATTCAAAGACTCCTTTTCCTGAAGATCTGAAACACCACAGCTCCCAAAAGAGCCAGCATTTTTATTCAAAATCCAGTAAAGGAACTTCTGCTCCCTCATCAGAGTCCCACAGTTAACTCCATGCTAGGACAACAACCTAAATTCCTCTCCAGTTTGTTCCTCATCATTAAACCAGATCCTTTCATCACAGGTCATTTAAGTAAAATCTCAACAAACTGAACTGGATGGGGCAGCTTCACATGGGACAATTGCAAGACTGGGCTCAAAACGCCCAGTTTCTCCCTTCATAATGAAAGTACACAAAACAAGCCATTATCTTCTCCAATTAAGGTAGGGTATGTATTTAAAGTAATTACTTTTTAAGTTAATGTAAACCAAACAACTGCATTTTAGCCCCATAAAATAACGGGACCGGAATAATCCTAAATAACATAACTAGAATTGGTTTTTTAAAGCTCATAAAATCCAGTTGGCAAATAAACCAGAGATGGAAGATCTAGTTCACTCCACCGCTGCAAATATTTGCGGATGCAGTGAGCTTTAAACACCTATTTATCTCCAATGGATGCAAGAGGCACACTCTCTACCTCAAAGTTGAAATGAACCTGTTACTCCAAGGTGAAGACTTCAAACTGTAGAAGTCAGAAGCACCCAGCGGGCTCCGTTCTGCTCTCACTGGTGACCGTGGTAACCTCCCACTGGTGACATCACTAGGCCCTGTGTGACCACACAGCTTTTGCATGTTCTACAGATGCTGAGAAACATCCCTAGAGGTTGGCAGGTACTTATTACGTCGGAAGCAAAGCACAAGACAACCTGAAATTACCGATCAGGCTGACCGCGAGGATTATAGTCAATGAAGTAGGGGGGGCTGCGGGTGTTCTTTGTGTAGTACCTAGCATGAACAAAACATATACTCGGGGAGAGATGCTCATTTTACATCGAAACCCACCATTCACAGAGACATTTCCAAGGCTTCATCCAACCACTCCAGCCCTGAGTCCACAAACCAGCACCAGTCATCCAAAGAGCTTGCTGCTGCCAGGAAGGACAGACCCTAATTCCTGCACCCTCCTCCCCTCACCCTCGCGTTCAACAGGTCAAGTTCAGTTTTCCAATCCTGCTAGAAAGGAGCTCTGCAAAAATAAATAGTTTTCATTCACCCAGTAGCTGGTGTAAACACTCAGGTGTTTAACCTGGTGCAAGAGAGAGGGCTACAATGCCACGCCACTGCGGGTGGGAGAACAGGGACAAGAGGTCACTGATTTTGCATCAGTTCTTAAAACCAGCTTAATCTCATCAAAAAATTACCCTCAGAGCCATTTGCTTGTCTGGATGTCAAAGGAAATCATCTTGCCCTATCATTCTGCTCTAAAGCAAATTCATACTCAAAATTTAAAGGAGAATAATCGATGTGTATACTCACTGCTCAATACATCAAAAAGACATGAAACTGGAGAGGAGCGGGGGGTGATAAAAAAACTTGACCAGCAAAAGGTATTTTAATACTTCACAATGTTGAATTACAGATGCTGCTAACCCCTCAGCTGATTGCAAGTTTAAACACCTCTAGAAAAGATAAATTTAGAGAAAACATATGGAGGGACACAATCCTTTCTTTTATTCTTTGAACATGAAAAACCACACACAAAGCCAGGAGGGTTGCAGGTCACATTCTTCTTTTTAACATACCAAGGTGTTGTTTTGGAGTTTTCTGCTTACCTTCTTATTGTTTTCCTTTTGCTACCTAAAAAACCTAAGATATATTACCAGTTATATATTACCAGTTTTAACAAGCATCCTGAAATTAATGAAAACGGAAGAATTCTACACTAAGGAAACTGTCACAGGCAAACCAAAGAAGGCCTGGCAGATAAAGTGTTCTTCTGGAAATGCGTATCTAACCCCAAACCTGCAGAACTCAGTGTACAGAGCATAATACTGCACATCATGCAGAATTGGGCCTTACACAGTTTGCATTTCTGGGCATTAATATTAATAAAAATTTACAAGAAGAAAGTTAGGTATGCTTGTCTGTAACGTTGCACTGAAAAAATTAATCTTTTAAAAATTCACTGCATGTAACAGGTATGCTCATGGATTTCTCAACATTAACATATCACTTGTATTATAAAGGTTTAATTTAAAGTAAATTTAGTGTATGTAAGCTGAAATGGTAATTGTCAGATACCTTGGAAGACATATTTTTGTTCACAATGTGTATTTCAATTCATAAAAACATGAGCTCACATAGCATCATGGGAAAACCAATGGGAGAGACAGAAAGATGAGAGCAAGACAGGAATTGCTACCACGCAATCAATGTTGACAGGGAGTTTATTCCATAAAATTATATTCCTCATCCAGTTATACTGAATACATAACCAGTAACCCACACTGTAATTACCAGTCTAAATCCGCACATGAGAACGCTTCAATATCCATTTCAATATGAAATGAAATAGGTGGCGAGTTCGGAGTACACACGTCTTTTGCATTTATGATGCACTTCGCAGGAGTTACTACATAAAAAGCAGCACAACTCTCTAAGTAGTTTGTTTATTTTTTTTAGAAGCCCCAGAGTCATAATGGCCGCAGACCTCAAACAATTTAAGATAGGCTTTGCCTAAGCACTACTGCCTTCCCCCTCCCCCCTCCAGCAACAGTTTGTTTGCAGAGCCAAAAAAATGGGATTTTGATTGTGGCAAGTTGCAATAGATTGAAAATTCATAATTCGACTGCACCTTCATCATGTTTTCCAGATAAACATACCTCTACACTGAGTATCCATGATCTAAGGTGTCTCTCACCACTCCAGCAAGAAACCCTCATGCAACTGTCGCTAGCAAATCCTCTTCAACATGTTCTCACTAAAATGCGCTTATTTCACTAGCTCCTTTTTTTCCTTTTTAAATTCAAACATTAGGAATTGATGGGCTCAGTTACAGGTTTGGTATTTAAGTTTGGAGGATTAAATAAGAAAAAACAGGCAACACCCAACCTTTAGCATTCTGAAGAAATCATTCCAAGCTCCAACCTGAGAAACGCTGCAAGCAGGGTTTCATGGCCATGTTGTTGTTCTCTATGGCACGTTCACTGTATTTCTTCTTGCTCTTCTCCCAATTCAACAGTAATTTGCCTTCATTCACTGTACTGCTGCTATGCTACATTCCCCAGCAGCACTAATTAACCCTCAGCATTTGTCTGATTTCTCCAGGTATTTCGTTTTCCTTACCCTATTTTCACCTGTGTGTATATATATATATATATATAGAAAAGCCTAAAATCCACATCGATGCATCCTTCTCTAAAGCATCTTACTGTCTAACATACGCTCCCGAACTTCCCAACACAAACAGGGATGAGAATCTGCCTTTTCCTGGCAAAACACACATCTGAGAAGCCGCCCGCCTCATCATCTCTCATAGCTCTTTTGCATTTGAGCCCCCAACAACCAGCCCACGTCTGTAACGGGAAGACTCGGTTTGTCATTAGACTCCACGCTCCTTACTCACCCTGCGGGAGGAAGAAGCGGGGGGGAAGGATGTTTCACCCCCGAGTGTCCCCCCCCGAAGCAGGGGGAGGGTGTGGGGGTGCGTGTGCCTCACCTGTGCGACCTGCACCGCAACCCCCGCAAATAAGGGGCCATTCTGCAAGAAAAATTTCTTTCTTATACCCACCCTTCAAGGGATGGAAGCGAATTCTGCGGCAGGCGGTTGGCGCACCAAATACTCACCTTTCCAGACCGCGCGCCGCCCTTTTCAATAAAAAATAGGTGATTTTTTTTTGATGGAAAAGATGGGTGGGGTTTTGGGGGGTTGGTTGGTTTTTTTCGGTTTTTTTTTTTTTTTTTTGAACTCTACCTGCAGGCGGCTCGCACCCGCCGCCCCACCTTGCGGTCGCCACCGCTCTCCCAAGTTTTATTCGGGGAGGATCGGGGCCAGCCCCGGCCCGCCTCAGCGCCCCCGCCCCGCCGGCACGGCCACGGGGGGCTGCGCCTGCCTCTCCCCCCCACCGCACCGTGTGCGGCACCGCGCGGGGGAGGGGCGTGGCGGCGGGGGGGGAGTGAGGAGGGGGGGGGGGGGGGGGGGGGC
>JAOQGH010000011.1:2587882-2598519 GCA_025769975.1 Gallinago jamesoni | reverse complement strand
GGAGACCACTGAGCTCCAGCAGGATTTCATCCCGTGCCATCAGAGACCCTTTGTGCAGAAGGTCTTGCCCACTGTCCTCATGGAATTTTCAGCGAGAGCAACAGCGCAACAAATGACATCGTGAAGGAAGGGTGTTAGACAAGGTGTTAGAGCGGTGTTTGGGTAGCAGTGAGCAAAAAGCACTTTCAAGTAGAATAATCACATCCCATCTAACCAGTGCTTCCTCCTACCCTAAAGCTTTTCAACTGCTGCCTGATGCTTTCTCATGTTTTCTTTTTCAAAACAGGTAGCTGAGTGAGAGTCCTTAATCCACCAACCAGATGCACACGCCTCAGTCCAGAATTCTGTGTCTGTTTAACAGAAAACACCCATTATTAAAGGAAGAATGTTGTACGTCAAGCTACAATTGCAGTTTTGAAAGAAAGGACGTATTTATGCAGCTGATAATTTGGCAACAATACCCATCTCACCGTTTTCCTCTGGAGAGGCGCGACGGGAGCTTTCATGATTGCGTGTGATCGAGATAAGGTCTCGACTGAAATAACGCAACTCTGGCACACAGGGGTTCGCCTATCGGAGAGCGAACAGCACTCAGCTGCAAACAAAGAAAAATCATCATAATTGTACCTTCTGCTTTGTTAACATTACAGAATTAGTAGGCTCTTTGGGGACAAAAAGATACTGGGATTTCTGTATGTGCTAGACCAAACTAGAAAACCAGCTTTGGGTATTTCCCCGTTCAGTTATACCAGGACAGGCATAGCTGGGTTTTTAGGAGTTCACAAGATCACCATTAATGACTGCAGAGGGCAATCAGACAAATGCTTATTTGGGGTAGGAAAAGCTGCATCTTTTTCTACAGCTCCAGCACAGCTCTTCATGGGCTGCATTCAGCAACTACTGTAACAATTCTGGATTACATGTGATGTTTATGGTCCCAAACAAAGATAAAGATACACTGAGAGCAGCTGAAAACTGCATTTCCAGTTTGGCTGTGTCCATTCATTAAAATTCCAGCACATTATCCTTTGTAATTTATGTTCTGGCATTCTGGAAGGATACTATATATGGACTGGTGCTTTGCTGTGATGGTCTCAAGACACATGCAGGACCAGACTCATTGGCAGACCAACTAGTGTAGTTGGAAATTAAAAAAAAAATATAAAATCTTTTCTGTTGTTTAATATTTTGCTACTTCTGCAGAGTTCAGACCAAGTTTGTGATTAAAGGAGACGTGCACCCCAAAAACTTGCCTCACAGTTCTAATTCCCCCAATCAGTTCAAGATAAGACATGACTTCTACTAATAAATCTTGTCCAAACTGAAGTGCCAGAGAAAGACGACCAGTTTCTGTGTTATTTTCTGCCTTATCCCTTGAGACAATAAGCAAATTAGCATGTTTAGCCTAAAGAAAAGATGACAACACCAACCTTAACATATGCATAGGGCAACAGGAGACGCAGGAGCTGTTTGTTCTCCATGGCTGCAGTGAACAGGACAAAGGCTCAAAATGCAGCAAGGATGGTTCCATTTGGAAATTAGGACTAATTTGCTAATTGCAAGGATGGTTAAGCATTGAAATGGACTGCATGTAAAGACTGTGATGTCACCATCCATGGAGACCTGTAAGAACAGTAAGCATTTGTCATAAAAAAAAACAGATACAGTTGGGCCTGATTTTGGGGAGTGGAATAATGTCTTGGAGATTCCGTGTGAAATTCACACCAGGCCTTAGGAATTGGAGCAGCAGCATCTTGTACAAGAGCTGCTGCAAACTACTATTTTCTAGACCAGCACGTCTTAAAATTTTCAGGTATACGGAAAATTATTAACTCTAAAAATTTCTCCCAGATGATCACGGATCTTCTCATTAAAACATTGAACTGGGGATGCTGTGAGTTTGATGGAAACGATACATGTTCTTTTGTGTATGTGTTGAATAGAAACAATTCACCACAGACACCTGAGGTGTCTGTAAGGAAGATAAACATTGCTCATCTCCACAACCAGACTTGGGAAATCTTCAGAAAAATACCAGTTCTAAAGCAGCAATAAGTATTTCACAAGCCAACAAAATAAGTAAGGCCACTTAAAGTAAAACTGTCAGAAGTTTGATATGTTGATTTAATAACCTGTATTTTAAAAAGTACCATTTTAGTTATAGTCATTTTTATGAAAGGAAACAGCTTTGGTTCACTCAATTTGTTTCTGTCAAATACACTGTAACTCGTAGCAGTGATGGAATAAATGATATTTAGTGAAACTGCTAAAATAGTCCCGTGTATTGCATTACTCCTAGCAGTGCTAACAGAACGTGGCAGGTTCTTTTCCAGCAGAGCTTGTCTCCTCTGCAACTCGTACAATAAATCAGTGTACAATTTTTTTTTATTGCTTGCCTACACCAAAACCCAAAGCACTGTATGAGAGCGCTGGTCTGAGCAGTTTGTGAACTGAACAGCAGCACCGATGAAGGGGAAACAGCACAGCAACTTTTTCTGGACTTTGGTTGAACTAGATGATCTTAAAAGGTCTCTTCCAACCTAGGTGATTCTGTGATTCTGTAAAAGCATCGAAACAGTTCCTTCCCTGTAAAAAGCACCGAAATGGTTCCTTCCCTGTATTTCTGGGGTTTAGTTTATGATACTGAATCCACAGAAATCAATCAGGATTCTCCCACCATCCTCAGTGGGGGAAAGACCTAGCCTTTAGCAGTTGGTTTAGATGGAGCAGATGATCTCAACTGAGATCTAGCAAACATCCAGGTCCACAAGGTCTCAAGATCCCTCAGCTCCCACTGAACTGAGTTACAGTGACAGAAGCTGCCACGTTTTGCAGAAGCGAATCTCACAGCAGGAAAAGTGGAAACACCTCCCATTCGAAAATTGCTCCAAATCAAACCAGCATGAAGAGCAGAGAGGATGCTTCCACCCAGAGTGCAGACACAATTGCTGCGGAATCCTGAGTGAGAATACTTTAGAAGCATTATTCCTATATCTAGTGGGATCTTCCAACTCTGATACACTATCCCAAGAGGGCGTCATTATCACAAATCACAGCAAAGCTCCAAATCCTTTTTTCATGACATTCCTAAACTGTTTGCTCCACCCCGATTCATTTTAGGAAACTGATAAGACAGCTGTGAAAATACACCATGTAAAGCACTCTCATATTACAAACCAGCTGGCAGAATTTGCACTTTTTTTTTCTTCTCCCAAGGGAATAAAGATTGTTGTTTATTCCCCTTTTCAAAAGGCACATAAACTGAAATGTAACCTTCTCTTCATTAACCCAAGGGGTATAGTTAAGTAGGTGTGTACCCATAGAACATTTTGGCTTTGCAATAACCAGAAAAGCAGCTGCCTCCGAAACATGTGTGGGCTATCCTCAAAAGATTTTCTTATTATGAAAGGGGGTGTGGGTCTTTCCTTTCACGAAAATGCTCATCACTTTCACTGTTCCTCTTCAGTGTCTCCTGTAACCATTACTGCATCTCTCATTTGACGGCTTCCTCTCATCGGGTGATGGCTATAAAGATCTGCAAAGCTGGTGTCTTCACCCCAGTGCACCACCGATAACACCTAATGGCTATTTTTTTCCAAAATCGTGTATCTCAAAGGCAAGAACACGATCAAGATGCAGCCTGCTTGGCCTGTTATGCTGTGTTCTGTTTGTACACCCTTCCTACAGCCCCTCCCAACCGCTCCGTTATTTTACTGAAAACTTCTTTCTTACGCTCTCCCGAGCCGCTGTTGTGTGCCATCAAGCTGTTGTTGTTTTACACCCCGGAGACGCCCGCAGTTCAGTGACAGATCCCCCTGCTAGAGATGTTAGCGCTCTGCCATGTGGCACAGGAATCCGAATCTCCAGGATAAATGACACTACAGACGCACTTGAGCTGAATTTACAGAGTGAAAAATGATGCTTTGATGCCGCAATGCCTTTTTAACGGTTTCCTTACTTCAGCTGATCCCAGCCAGCTGCCAGGAGCTACTATCCCAACCCCTACCTCTTTCTCATCACTTGTTTTCACACCGGTTCCTAAGAGCAGCCCACACACAAGAAAGTCTTTTCTTCCTTTTGGGCCAGATGAGATGCCCACAGCCTCGACCTGCACCTGAGAAATAAAGTTTGGTAACGGACCTACAATTTAACTAGGGAACCCTGCAGAGCTACAGATGCTTCTGCTACCCCCAGACTCGCTGTGTGTGTGCTCCTGGCAAAGGATCCCAGGAATATCTCCAAATTATCTGCATTAAAATGCATCCTGGGATGGGCAGGATGGGAAGGGCTCTCTGCCACAGCTTTCAGTCCCTTTCAATACTACTTTAGCCAGAAGCAGAGTGAGTGAGATGTCCACCTAAAGTAAATATATCCCTTAGGATGCAAAAAAATAGGGAATGCAGTTTCTACACCACTGTGTTGCCTCACAGGGACACTGGGAAAAGGGCATTTGGGGGCTGGGTACTGATCTGGAAGATGTACTAGAGATGCTCTGCTGCCTGTCCCTAGGAAAGAGTTCCATGTGTAAATCCCTCTGGGAATATTATTGGTTTCCTCAGCATCCCATCCTTGGTGCTTTTGAAATGTGCAAAGGACTGTAAATGAACGGAGCCAATGACAGTGTGGCTGTGTGCATCGTGCCTCTCTGAAGCCTTTCAGAGGGTTTCTTCTCTGGACGAGGATGATTTGATAGAACAAACCACTCTCCACACAACCAATTATTGCCCGAGTGCTCCAGAACAAGCCAAAGCCCAGATAATTCAGAACACCAGTTGAGACCTACAACTCCCACTTATAACTTTGTCATGCCATTTCTGCCATTATGAATATCTGTTGTGTAACATGAGATACTTTGCAGTTAACTTTTTTTTTTTTTAAGGTAAGTCATATTTGAACAGAATCAAAAATAAGCAAGAGCTAAAATATCTGCAGTGCTGGGGCTGTGCCAAACACCCACAGATTCTGTACCCTGTACTCAAGTCTTGTCAAGTAGCTCAGCACATCTTTATTCTAATCATTTACTTTCATTTCATGCCTAACAGAGAATTGTCCTGATTACTCAAGCAAAGCACAGCAAGAGAAGCACAGAAAACATTTGGTCAGCTTTGGGCACTTGGTGCTGCTATCAGTTCTCTATCCTCCACAACACTCTCAGGTTGAAATATTTAGGTATATGTGCAATGATACACACAGCTCCCGACTCTTCTTCTACAAAGCCTTTTAAATAAGTAATCAGGTAACTCTAAGCAGAGAGGGGGTAAGAACTGTTAGAGGTTATAGCATGACTTGTACCACTGAGAAAGGCCAGTCACAGAATGATACGGGATTGGAAGGGGCCTCTGGAGACCACCTCATCCAACCCCCTGCCAGAGCAGGTCCACCCAGAGCAGGTCGCACAGGAACGTGTCCAGGTGGGGTTTGAATGTCTCCAGAGAAGGAGACTCCACCACCTCTCTGGGCAGCCTCTTCCAGGGCTCTGCCACCCTCACAGGAAAGAAGTTCCTCCTTATGTATAGATGGACCTTCTTATGTTCCAGTTTGTGTCCATTTCCTCGTGTCCTGTCACTGGGCACCACTGAACACAGACTGGCCCCATCCTCCTGACACCCACCCTTCAAGTATTTATAGGCATTGATCGGATCCCCCCCTCAGTCTTCTCTTCTCCAGACTAAAAAGCCCCAAGTCCCTCAGCCTCCTCATATGAGAGATGCTCCAGGCCCCTCATCATCTTTGTAGCCCTTTGATGTCCCCTCTCGAGCAGTTCCCTGTCCTTGAACCAGGAAGCCCAGAACAGTACACAGTGCTCCAGATGTGGTAATTCTTTCTGGCAACGCAATTCAGTCCAGGGTTTTCAACCTGTGACTGTCGTCCTCATGACCATGGACACCAGGCTATCCCAGAAGATAAATTAGAACATGCTTTTACATGGATGAGCTCTGCATATCTACATGGAGAGCGCTAGGTTATGTGACAGAATGCTCACCTCAACACAAAGAAAGGAGCACAGAGGAAAACTGTCAGGCAGAGAGCCCCTCCAGTGAGCTTATCAGAGAACAGAGCAGCCAGACCTGCTCCCCCCAAATGCTACTAGCTGTGCCTGGGAAAAGAGAACTGCTGCAGCCTGGGCTATTGGGCTAGTGGATTTGGCAACCCTGTAACAGGCACCAGCCTCTACCAATGGGTCCATGCAGCAGTCTACTTACATGGCATTTCTCAAGGGACCAGCATCACCACTGGAACATTCTGAAGTCTTTATAAAAAGAATTCAAAAATCACTGCTCTAATCAGGATGGGTACAGAGTGTGAGGAGACCCTGGCTAATGAAATAAGGGTTTCAGGAAACTTAAGCATTAAGAAATGCTTGTGTGTTGTGAAGAACTGAAGTCACTCTTTTATTCACGCTATAAAAAATTTGATTGATTCACCAGTTATTTGCATGCCATTTTCAAGCACACGAAAGACAAAAAAACCCAAAAACCACATAGCTCCACCACGGTGCTGTGATCAAGGGTGATCACTGTACCCATGACAAGTGCTGCTACACTGGATGTTCTGAAGAGCCAGGATGGCAGTATGAAGGGAAAAAATGAAAAAGGAAAAAAGGACGGCAAAAGAAAAAGGAAAAAAAGGTGGTAAAAAAGCCCCTAAAACACCATAAACAATGATGACGCTATTTGATAGCTCTCACCACAGCCACGGGGACACTTGATGGTTGGACCTGATACAGCTGAAGCTTGTTTTTTTTTCCTAGGAACTTCCTAAAAATCCTTCCTAAAATAAAACACTTTAAACTTGTGACAATACAGTAACGCAATACTCTTTATGCAATGCCTTGAATGCACTGTGGCGTAAGTGACTTTGCCCAAAGATATCGTCGTAAGCTAAAGGAAAGAGACTGGCTGCTCTAGAAAGAGTGCATTAATGCCAGCCAGGTTTTCTCCTCTCCTGTGAAAGGGCACACCGCAAACTGCTTCCCTCGAGGAGGTTCTGCATGCGGAGTTGCTGTTTGTATCCATTCCAATTTGGAATTGAGAATGTTTCTGTACTCACTCACCATAGCAGAAGGTCATTGTGTTTTTTCAACTTCTTCTTTTGGTGCAAATATCAAACTCAACAACAACAGCCCTTCACAAGAAACATCAGTCAACTTCTTGCCTGAATTCATGTCTTTCTTTTATACATTTGTACTGTTGAATAATTCTCCCTATCTAAGAAAGATTTTAGGAGCAGATGTAGGAAGACAGACAAATCTTTTAAGAAGAAAGTTTTTTAAGAAGCAAAGAATTAGCTAGTGGAGGCAGCACAGCCCAAATGATAGCAACAATGCAGATACAGAGGAGAAACCAACATTTTCAGAAGTGCTCGGTATTTACCTTTTCAGCTAACGTCAACACAGTACATACATTTATTTTTTCCCCCAGAGGTAAGAACAAATCTTGAGAATGTAGACAGAAGACCAGGAGGGTACAGAGATCTGTATGGCAGGGCTAACACACATACACTCCACAGGTTTACAAAGACAGACGGCAAGCACACAGTATTTTGAGAGTTTGCTTTGATTTTAAAGCCCAGGAGACTCTAGGACACTTCTCCCAGAGGTGCAAAAATGCTCGCACTACAGCATTCTGGCCTCAAATGTAGGAGGTATTTGTCAAATAGGACTTGAATCCCAAGAATCACAGTAAATGACATGAAGAAGCAACAGGGTGTAGCACAGAGGCAGCTGAGCAGAGCATAGAGACGTGGTAAAAGACAGTTTTAAGCACACAGAGATTAAAATAATCCAAGGGAACAATTCCTCTTCCACCAAGGAACCTCCTGGTATGCAAAATGAAAAGATAACATCTTTTCTTTGTGACTTGCAGAATAAAGACATGTCCCTTGACTAAGCAACGTGCGAAGAGAGAATAAACGTCATTTCTTCATCTGCAGCTCAAACAGACAAGAAACACCCCTAACTAGTTTGGTCCAGTCAGAATCAGAAGAAAGACAGTAAAAAAAAAAAACCAGCCTGTTTTTCCTGTAGATTCACTTCTTCCCCACTCCGAATTGCACTCACTTTTACAGGAGACAGAGATTGTCCACACTCTTCTGTCAAAGGAAAACCAGCGGTAGCGAGGGAAGGCATCTGTCTGTTTTTTTCCTACAAGTGTCTGTGATCCAGGTGCTCGGGGAGCACTGGCTGTACCAAACCAAAGAACACCACAGGGATATGGTCAGCTTGAAGGTGGAGTCTGGAACAAGGGAAATGGTAAGACCAAGGCAAGGTCAAACAGGAAATTTATGAACTACCCGTGTCAGGGAAACGCTGAGGACTCCTGTCACTGCAGAGCAGCAGGACCGGTGGCTGATAAAGGTCACCCTGAACTGGTCATGAAGAGTCTTTACATCCAGAGATCTGAGAGTATAACCCCACTGTAATGCTAATGTTCTTCTCTGGACAGTACTCTAAGTTTGTCTCTGTCTTACCTCTCAGGCTGTCTCCTCTCAGACAATAATTTCCAGGAGATGTGGCTTGTATTCTAATATACTGAGTTAACGATTGACTCTAAGTGTTTCTCAGGTCATATTGTTAATAAACCTGCAAAAGACTGTGTGAGCTAAAAGGCAAAAGTAACCTTGTAGTCCAGCTTTTGGAACAGCAGCTTCAGGATTTGTGTCCCAAAAAAGTTTGGGTGCAGCAGATTAAAAATTAAGTCAAAGGTGAGAACAATTATTTTGAGAGAAAAAAAATATATCCCAAAATCAAAGTATTCAACAAAAGTTAATGAAGAAAGGAAGAGGCCTGAAAGAGTGCTTAAGAATTCTGATTTGAGCAGAAACTAGAATATTCCTATAGAGAACGAGCTGTGATTTCAATATGCCCTCATGGAGCATTATCTCTGTTTTGCGCTTTGTTCCTTACGCATGGATAATAAATAGAGACTCCTTGTAGCTTGGTGAGATGATTTGATCGAGGCTGAATTTATTAGAGTAGGAAAAGTAAGCAAATGTAAAGAAGAAAATATCTCGGAGTCCGTGTGACTCTGATGGGGAACAGTCATTTGTCAAGGCAGCAGGGTGATCTTCCTTTGTGGGAGGACAGCGAGGCCCTGGCAGGAGGTGCAGGGAACCCAGGCTGGATTTATGGGAGAGAGAAGGTTCACCAAGAGGTGCACAGGGCCAATTTTGCTGGAGTTTGAAGTATTTTTTTTCAGTTATTACTCTTTTGAGCATAAGGCAGATAATTGTTACACCTCGGGGAAAAGAGACTATGTAAACTAAAACGTGGGTACCCGATTTCCTGGAGAGTCCCAGAGCAGGGTCCAGTACATGCTGGATCCAAACTAACAGAAAAGAAGAAGTGTGCCTGGCTCAGGAAGTTTAATATTTAGATATATTTTTTCTATGGCAAAAAGATCCACTTGGAAGTTTTAATGTCACCTTCTAGAAGCATTCTTAATACAGGCCTATAATATTCAAATTATTATCCCTTACCTTCTACCTCCCCGGAAATTGTTTTTGGGGCCTTATACAATGTCCAAGGCAGTCAGTGGGAGCGGCTTTTGAACAACTTCCAGGAGAGCCATTAAAGCTCCTTCTTGGCTGCCTTCAAAACATGCTGCAAGTTTCAGCTATGAAACCTGTGTATATGAACAGAAAAATATCTGAGCAAGTTAAAGAGGAAAACATTCTTCAACCAGTACGGACATAGCACAACAGCAGCAAACGACTGAGGACACAGACATCGTTAATTCTATTAACCCATGTGATGTTCAACTATAGAAATAATATTTATGACTCTCAAGAAGCTTTAAGAGAGAGAAAAGGAAAAAAAAAAAAGCAGCCCACCACCAGGAAAACCATTTACAAACTGCAATATTTGAGAATGAGCTCATATAAGAAAAAGATTAAGTGCAGCAAAACGTGTAACTAGAAATGAGAGAAAGACTGAAATGCCTTAAGATTTAGCATTTGAGGAATATATAACAGGTTTTGCCAAGAATTATTCACATACATCTGCATGATCCCCATCCATCTATTTTTACTCTTTTTGTGGGCCAATAAAGAGGCTGTGTATTGTCAATCCTAAAAATAAGAGCTTAAGCTTTAAGAACCATTTATATCACAGTAGACAGAAGAATAATTATATTCAAATTAACCTTTCTCCCAGCTTATGTCGCTTCAGTCTTATTAAATTGAGGGCTCAGCAGAACCTTTTCCTCACCTTCAGACAGGAACAAGAAAAAATACACAAGAAAAAGGGTTGGATGATCCAAATCAGAGACCACCATAGCCCAATCTTCCTGCTTTTGCATCCTTTGACCTTTTTTCTCCAGGGGTTTTGTGTCCCAGGTAAGCTGTTCTACCCTGTAGGACACAGGTTTTCCAAGAGGTCCCTGTTGGCTTCAAAAGCTCCAGCTTTTGAGGAGCTCCAGCTGAAATCCTGGCTCCGTTCTAATAAACAACAAAACTCCCTTGTCTTCAAAAGGCATTTCCCACTGTAAATTCCAGAGTGATTTGCAGAACTGTCCATCTGCTTAATTGTTCACCCCTGTTGTTGGTTTCTGTCTGTATTACCTTCCCTGCATACCTAAGAGTGGATTTGCTCTAGTTATGTAGTTAATTAGGTTTCAGAGCATCTCCTGTATACCAGG